>JADBJO010000125.1:889953-897453 GCA_016801955.1 Conus betulinus | reverse complement strand
CTCAAACATATTGAAAATATGTTAAAGAAAGAAAAAAAATGCTGCAGCTGTTCCTAAATGTTCCGCTCCAGAATTATGACAGTTTGAGTAAAGCAACCCCTTTTTCCAGTGAACCTCCAATGTGCGTGCGTGTGTGTGTGTGTGTGTGTGTGTGTGTGTGTGTTGTTTGTGTGTGTGTGTGTGTGAGAGAGAGAGAGAGAGAGAGAGAGAGAGAGAGAGAGTGTGTGTGTGTGTGTGTGTGTGTGTGTGCGTGCATGCACACAAATAAGTGCGTTCTGACAAAGCCCAGATTTCAGTCTTTCACTTGATTCTGTTCAAAAGAATGAAGTGGCCACAGAAACCAGCACCCAAAAGAGTCCACTACTACCACTTTACAATGAAGACAAAAACACCCTTATAATTCAACAGTGAGCCACACATGTCAGCTTTGTTGGCTCAAGTGCTCAGGGCTGGTGGATTGATGCTGAAGTAGTCTGTCAGCCCAGGTCATGGGAAGAGATAAGTACTAGACTACTACCCTGTTGCAACAGATTCACTAGTCTGTGGGAATGAAAAGTGTTTTGAATTAAATGTCAGTTGTTAGTTTGGGGCAGCCTTGTTGGGTCTCGCTGCATAGATTTGTTAGATTAGGAATTAATGCATTTTATTGTGATGGGTATTATCTTGAACCTCCCATTTGAGAACTTTGTGTGTTTACAGTCTGATAGAAAAAGATTTGCTTTTCTGAAACTTAAAATTTTTTCCATGCCCCCCCTCATTAGCATTACTTGCGAGCCACTCATTCTGGCCACCCCTACACAGCTACAGACATGTTCATCCTGTGGTAGCCCCAGCTCCAGCAGTCTGTAGAGAGCAGCTGATGTCAGGTCTCCTTGAGGCAGCTAACCAGGGGAGACACTGCGCGGGACATGGAGAGGAAATAGTTATTGATGGCTCCATGAGGGCAAGGAATGAAGAGTCACAGAATCTTCACCTTTTGGTTTTATTTACTTGTTGTATTTTGGGGGGGGGGGGGGGGGGGGGATGAGGAGGATGATATTAAATGAAGGTTATGCAGTTGAGTTCCACTCGGGTTTTAGAGTATGTGGCTTGATGTGGGGGGGGGGGGGGGGGGGGAAATGAGGAGGATGATATTAAATGAAGGTTATGCAGTTGAGTTCCACTTGGGTTTGGGAGTATGTGGCTTGAGTGTACTTCTGTTCCCAATACATCCCAGTGCCAACCAGATCGTCGATGTACAGACACCTGTGGTGGTGGTCAGGAAATTTGAATAATGCTGTTTGAGAAATACTGACTTAGTGGATGACACTTCAGCCTTGTTTTTCTAGGCTTCCCATTAGAGCCCATAGCACATTGAACTTTGTCAAGGAATTATGTGGAGAGGACAAATCCTGTAAACTGGGACTCAGACCCATGATCTGGCAGCCTGTGGTGTAACCAGTGCACCCTCCCCATCTATGTAAGACCCAGTTTTTAAGTGTTTTCTCTACATCATTATGACATGTTTCTGCTGCAGCAGTGTGATGATGTCACTGGAGACTTGTGCATTTCTGTCTGCTATTTGTAATGTCTGGAGGACACATATTTGTCGAAAATTTACACGTCTGTTTTGTTTGTAAAATCTATGTTACATGTTGCTTTATGTGCTTACCTGTATTTTGTCTTGAGTTCATAACCAACAAATTTTCCCATACTGCCCTATGTCATGAAGATGATGAGGCTAGTTCCAACATTTTCGCGTATCATCATCCAAAACACAAGGCATTGATTATGTACGCTGGATTTCCTACATGTAGCTCCACTGTTACACAGTCTGGTTGTGAATTTTTTTAAAAAAATTAGCCTTCACATCTTAAATGATGCAGGCAGTTACTGTATATACGGTCTCTTAGTTCTAAGATGTGTTGGCTATGAAAAAAAAAAAAGTAGATGTATTGGAATGCTTTGTGAATGTATCTAAAACTATTTCTGAAGGCTGCCAAAGTAAACTGTCATCATCTATTCAGAGAATGTGTGTGTGTGTGTGTGTGTGTGTGTGTGTGTGTGTGTGTGTGTGTGTGTGTGAGTGTGTGAGAGAGAGAGAGAGAGAGAGAGAGAGAGAGAGAGAGTGTGTGTGTGTGTGTGTGTGTGTGTGTGTGTGACAATTATACATGCTTTGCACATGCAGGCGCGCGCACTTGCATGAGTATGTATGTGTGAGTGTGTGTATGTGTTTTAGTGTGAATGTGAGTGTGTGTGTGTGTGTGCGCGTGCGCGCACACGCGCGCGTGTTTGTGTGTGTGTGTGTGTGTGTGTGTGTGTGTGTGTGTGTGTGAGAGAGAGAGAGAGAGAGAGAGAGAGAGAGAGAGAGAGAGAGAGAGAGAGTCTGAAAGAGTGTGTGTGTGTGACACTGTCTGAAAGAGTGTGTGTGTGTGTATATATAAAAGGTAGGTCTGTTTTTGACTATCTTGTAGCCCTGATGTAGACCCTCTGGTCAGCTGGGCTACAAACATCATGATTTTCTCCACATTACATACTTGTGTGGATTTGTGCTGTTCCCTTTTTTTTTTTGTTGTGCATGCGACAGTGGAAAAAGGAGTGGATGTGTTTGACTGGGGTGGAAATGATGCCCATAAAAATAGTGTGAATAACAAGTCAGGATGGGATCATTGAAGTGAGAGTGTGGCATACATTTTTTCTCTCCATTTTTGTTGTTTTTTTTTAAAGTATGTACCGGATAACCTGCATCTGGTATGCAGACTTTCTCACCAGTCACTTAGTCATCATCAGTCAGAGAGAGAGAGAGAGAGAGAGAGAGAGAGAGAGTCACACCGATGGTCTGACTTGTGTAAGGGAAGACAGGTGCAATGCAGCTGGAGCTATCCCTGTCAGTGTGAGTCAGTTTGCCATACCTTGGTGTTTGATAAAGTTGCATGTGTATGGATCCCCCCCCCCCCCCCCCCCCCCCCCCAACTATCTCCTTCCTCCCCTTCATTCCACATGCGTGGGTGCTCTCTCTCACTCTTTCTCTTCCCTCTCTCTCTCTCTCTCTCTTCCTCTCTCTCTCTCTCTCACACACACACACACACACACACACACACACACACACACACACATGCATGCATGCATGCACACACGACTGACAAACAGACAGACAGATAATAAGACACAGACAGACAGACAGACAGACAGACAGACAGACAGACAGACACACACACACACACACACACACACACACACACACACACACACGTCTTTGTCTCTCTCTCTCTCTCTCTTTCTCTCTCACTCTGAGTCGGTGTGAATTGCTTATTGGTATACCCCATTTGAAAAAAAAAAAATCTCTGGGTACCCAAAGCTTTACAGGTGACATGTACTAATGTAGTATGAACTTGTACATAATACGTGTTTAGCAACATGGCATCTAGACATATTATATGTGTGATCAGACACTCTCCGCCCACTCAAGTAATCAACATTTGCTTGTACTGTGGAGCACTTGCTTCTCAGAGTATACTGCAAGGAGCCAAGGTTATCAGTTTTGTCCAGGTTAGGTTGGGGGTGTGGGGAGGTGAGTTCGGGTGAGGATAGAATAGGAGTTGAGGAGAGGATGGGGGCAAAAGTAGTGGTGGTGGAGGGGAATTTCCGCCTTTTTTTCCCTTGATGTCTTAGTCTTATCAGCATTTGTCAGAAGTTTACTGGGCTGTATGCATGTGAAATCTTTAACTGACACAGCATCTGTATGGTAAAAGTGCTGTAGGCTTTACGTTAAACCAAAATATCAGCATCCTGAGAAAAAAAACGAAACGAAACAACAACAGCAACAACAACAACAAAACTCTAGAAAACGTTCCAGCCTAAACAATGTAAATAATAAGTTTTGTAGATACAGGCAAACCAAGCATAATTGTGTGCCCTGACGATTTGTTTTTAAGAAATTGGTGGTGGTGGGCACAGGATAATAACGTGAAGTAGACATGAGTCCTGGATGGAGGGAAATACTCAGAACCGGTAGTGGGAAGGTGGGTGGGGGGGGGGTGGGGGTGGGATGTAATGTGTGTGCTGCCAAAACAGAGCAGTGTCAAGGAGGCCTGGCTTGTTGCCACTGTTCTGATGTAGTGTGGTCCTAACCTTTCATTGTCAGTGCTGGGGGTCTGTTCCTATTCCTGCTCTCTTTCTCCTTTGACTGTTTCCTGGTGGCCCAGGGTGCAGCTGTTGAATAGGCCATTGTTTTCTGCAGGGCAGACAATGGAAACTACCTGCCTAAACATCCTGCAGTGTTGAATGCAGTCGTGACACTGTGAGTTTCAGTTTAGATGCTGGGGCCTGTTAGGGATGGTGTGTGTGTGTGTGTGTGTGTGTGTGTGGATGTGCGTGCATGTGCATGCATGTGCATGCATGTGTGTGTGTGTGTGTGTGTGTGTGTGTTTGGAGAAGGTTGGGGTGGGGGGGTGGGGAGAGGGTTAAAGGGGTTACAGTTTGCAGTCATTTGAATGAAACGAGGAAAAAGGGAGAGACTGAAAAAACCCAAAAAGAACCCAACAAGCCACAATTCTGTTGAAATGGAGAAAAACAAATTAAGATCATGTTTTATTTTTTGAAAATTAGTAACTGAAAATTTAGTCATGTATCTGGGATTTTTTTTTGTTTTTTGTGATAAATCAATCAAACATTGATGTCAAGAGATTACAGGGTCTGGATATAATGGACTTTGCAGCCACGTTGTCAGCTGATTGAAAGTCATTAAGTGATGTTCGTTAGTGTCACACATCCATAACCATGTGTGTGTGTGTGTGTGTGTGTGTGTGTGTGTGTGACTGCATGCACCTTTTATAATTAGTGGGAAATAAATGAATGTTCAGAAGATGACTTAGGATCAAGAACAGGAACAAGAACATCAAATACAACATACATACGCACACGCACATGATGATTGGGAGCTCAGGATAGTCTTTGGTAACAGACTGACCATGTTTAATGAAAGGTGCGATAGAGAGAGAGAGAGAGAGAGAGAGAGAGAAAAGAAAAGGAGTGAGTGGATGGGGAAAAGGAAGAACAGCTTAGGCAGTATCAGGGCGAGGAGAGTTTGTAATCATGCAACACCTCATGGCTGTGCTAGTTCCTGGATACATTGCACCGTTTTGGTTCGGTGGCCACGGACGATCACTTGCCTGTGTGACATTCAGTTTTTGATGTGTATGCAGATAGATATGGTGCCTGCCTTTGATCTGCAGCCTGTGTGTAGTTAAGGAAGTTGTGTGTGTGTGTGTGTGTGTGTGTGTGTGTGCATGTGCTTGGTAAGATGGGTGGTTGGGTAGGTGGTTAAGTTGGTCAGAGGATGTAGGGGAATGTGCGTGAAGTTATGAACATATGCATTTCAGTATATTGATACCAGCAATATATATCAAATAAATGGAAAAAGAAATCTTAAAAGGGAAATTTGGACAAAAACATAACATTTTGCAAATCGTTCTAACCAAAATAAGCTTACTGGGCTAAAAATCAGTATGTAATCCTTGGGTGTCATGCTCATTTATGTGCACACATATATATACGTAGCTGTATGAGGGACTGAACATGTCTAGTGTATAGGGCTCTGTTTTCGTCAATGTCACAGAGATTCACCTGTGTCATGTACGAAAGCATAGGATTGAACAATCATAAATCATAATGTCCCCAAGTCAGTGATGTTGAAGCCATTTAGAGAGTGAATGGTTGGGGTGGGCACTTTAGATGTGTCAATTTAACATCAGATTCTGAGGCATGCTACACATAGCATACTGTGTCCTCATTATTATCCACTAATGATAGTGTGGTGCTGGTCAGAAGAAGCTGAATCATCAAGCTGATCAGCCCTATTGTAAGTCAGTTGTAGGAGTGCTTCTGGCTAATTATAGGCTGCTGGAGAGACTGTGCGGGGCTAGGCTGGCCTTGGTGGTGTGTGTGCACCGGCTTCCTTACTGTGAGTCCCTCTGACTGAGTGGCTGTCGCTGAACAGTTCCTGGATTGTGTTGGTGCTTGTATGGGAGTGTGTTGGTGCTGGGCTGACTGTCTCTCTGTGTGGGCTGACTGCGGCTGGTGGTGTATGTAGTTCACATATAGTGATGGCTGCTGAACAGTGCCCTTACAAGGTGGGTGTTGTCCTGGTGCGTAGTAGGCCTCTGCTTATTTTAAATTCGGTTTATTTCAATCAAGATCAAGTCAGTATGCACCCAGTGGGCACTGTATACCTGGTTGTTGAATATGCATGCACTTTCTTCGTCTTACATACTCTTCCTGAACATTATGTAACAAGTGATAGGCCTTTCATGATATGATGATGAGATGTGAGGCAAAGTTTTGTGGTGTGTCAGTTATTTTGATATCATGCTAACAGGTGCTCAGTACAGGCATGGCTGACTGTTGTGCTGATATGTGCACACTTGATACATGCTTCTTGCACATGAGATAACAAGTCATATGCACCCCATGACGTCAACATAAAATGTTATATTGCAAAACTGGAAGAAAAAAAGTCTATGGTCATGAAAGGGACTGTCTGTGTGGGCAAAGTGTGGTCAGTCAAGTCCAGAAGGACACTGGTTGGTTTCCCACTGCACAAAAATCTGGGTCCTCACTGGCGCCAGTCCTTGGTATATAGCACACACTGATGATTTGAACCTGACACTAGTGACAGCCTCTCAATCATCCTTGTGGCACGTCAGCAGCACCTGTTGTCCTGTTTGTCATCAGGCTGCTGCACAACTTGTGCAGCTCTTCACTCTTTCGTTGTGGTACATGCAGGAGCTTTTAGCATTTTTTTTTGTTGTCCCCTAACCCTCCTTCCCCACCCCTTCATCAACGCTGTGTCTACTGAGTACAGAATTCTGATTTTGTTGTTGGCTGTTGTCAACTGATTAAAATCAATAATAAAAAGCTGATCCAGTCTTTTCTGGATTTATTAAACTCCCACTTGCACAATGTAGACACAACAACAAACGGACAAACAGTAGAGTTTCCCCTTCCAAATATAACAGTTAAGTTTTTTACTCTGTTCACACAGAAAGAAATTGACTGTTGCTTTGGATATTTTTTTTCTCCAAAAGCAATACTCTTCAGTGTAGAAAAAGAAAAAGAAAAAAGAAGAAAACACAAAAAAACAAAAAACAGAAGCGATCCTCACTGACTGACAGTGACCCTATGTCTCTGATGTCTTGCAGACTGGCCTCAGAACAATGTCATAAAAAATGTTTGTATTGTTCAAGAATGACCTCACTTTGAGTTAACAGTCTTACTGAATGAAAGCCCTGCCCCCCCCCCCCCCCCCCCCTTCCCCCCACCTGTGCATAAGCTCCCCTGAGATGTCAGTAATTTGATTCCACATTCTAAAAGGGTAAAGTTCCAGAAAAGAAAGAAATAGGTATTAATCATTCATGTTTAAATATGAACATGAAACATTTTTATCTTTAAAAATTATGAACCTTCTATATGCTCTTCGCTTCTTTTCATAGCATCTTAATTGAAGGTTTGACATGTCAGTTA
>JADBJO010000125.1:882453-884953 GCA_016801955.1 Conus betulinus | reverse complement strand
ACACACACACACACACACACACACACACACACACACACACACACACACACAAAGAACACACCACAACAACAACAAAAACAACAGCAGCAACAACAACACACGCAACAACAACAACAACAACACACACACACACACACACACACACACACACACACACACACACACACACACACACACACACACACTTATGCGCACATGCACACATTCATTCAGATACTTGGATTTAGATGGTGACACCCACCACCTTACGTATTTGCATGTATACATGTACCTACAATCTGAAACATAAAGTCAGATGCACCACATGGCAAACATGGATTCACACAGACAGATATTTACAGTTGCACCCACTCATACAATCTCACACCACACACACACACACACACACACACACACACACACACACACACACACACACACACACACACACACACACACACACACAGAGTTGACACACACACACACACACACACACACACAGAGTGACACACACACACACACACACACACACACACACAGAAACTTACACCCATGTAGACAGTGAAGTAGGCTCACACCCCTGGCTAAGTTTGTATGCATGTAAGTTGGTGACACACAGAGGCTCACGGACACAGACTTGTGAGTCACACAGATTTGAAACTAGTCTAGATGGCCAAATTGAGCTGTAATTGCACTCACATGCATTTATTAGAACTCACACAAACACACATGTATAGATGCACACACAAATACATGCACTCACACATGCACGCACGCACGCACGCACGCATGCACATGCACGCACGCACGCGCGCACGCACGCACGCATGCATGCACACACACACACACACACGCTCAGTCACATGCCCACACTCTGTGTCATGCCATTTGAGAAATGGTGGTTTCAACCTCAAGCGTTCATTGATACAGGGCATGTGTATTGTGAAACAGCCTGACATCCTGTTCAGTGTGACAAATTATAGTCCGTCTCATGGCAAGCTTTCTTGATCCGATGACAGGTGGGCCATTCTCCAGGCCCTGAACCCAGTGGGAGAAAAAAAAAAAAGTGCTGCAGGACTGTTCTTATCCTGCGTACAGGTGAAACGCTGTGGAGCAGAGAACAGTGAAAACCTGCCTCTATAGGCCCTCCAAAGATTCTACCCCTTTACCCTGTTCGCTGTCAAATTGTGAGCAAAATGGTCCCCATACTACCAGATTATTTATCCTTTTTTTTTTTTTTTTTTGCTAGACAATTAGAGTGATACTGGGGAGGAAAGGTAAAACAGTCTTACTAGTCTGACTGACACCAAAGTTTGTAGGGAAGAAGAATTTAATTCCTGTGTTGTTGATGCTTGTGACCGATCATTGTGGTCACTTGTATGCTCTGTAAAGTCGGCAGTTAGCACACCGTGATTTGTTATAGAAGGAAATAAAGAAAACATGCGGATAAAGGGTTTGTTACTGCTGTAGGCATGAGCTGTGTCATTTTTGGATAAATCCCACGAAGGCGTTTCCATATGTCTGTTTTAAGACAGTATTGTAGCATGGGTGGAAATTTTTCTGCACAGTGCGGCAATGTTCACTGTGATGGTAACGAATCTGAGATCCAAGTAAGAGTGGGTCTGAACTTCAACAAAAAAAACAAACAAATAGGTAAATAAACAGGGCGAACAAGGAAGAACTACGTGACATATTCCAAAGGTGACCTTGATAACGCAGAATTATCAGCATCAGCGCATGTGTGAAGCTGCCTAGAAGAAGACGTCAGCTTTTTTTTAAAACTGTCCATTTTCACTGCAGCTTCAGCTTTCTTGGAAGCAAATCGTGCTTGCTCTTGCAGCATGGGCTGTGAAGCATGCCAAGGGGTACAGTTCACACAGCGTATGTTGATAGGATAAAACATAATGGCTTGCATGCTTGTGTCTCTTTATGCTTGTTCCTCATTGTGTCACTCTGTGCATGTGATCTGAGTCCAGGAATGCTGACTATTAAGACTCCTTCTCAAATTTTACAGAATTCTTTTGGAAATGACTATCAAGCGTTTGCTCCATCTTTTTTTTTCAGAATTTTTTTTTCTGTCTGTGCGTGTCTTTCTCTGCAGGGTAACTCAGAAGTACGCAGACCTCCTACAGGATTTTTTTTCAGGATCAGTGTCTCGCCATCCTTTTGCTGATGGTTGTGGGTATATACTATAGGTTTTGGTGGAGATTCAGGGAATGAAGTATTGAATATTGCAAAGAAAAATAGCACACGAGGAGGGAGAAGGGGATCAGTAAGTTGAAGGGGGATGGGGGCAGGGGGATGGAGTGGACCTGTAAAGGGTGGTAGACTGGGGGAAGGAGAGGGGATCAGGAGGGGGGGGGGGGGGGGGGGGGGGGGGGGGGGGGGGGATGGGGACAGGGATGGAGTGGACCTGTTAAGTAGTAGGCAGGGGAAGGACAGGGGATCAGTAGGTTGAAGGCGGATGGGGGCAGGGGTGGAGTGGACCTGTTAAGTAGGCAGGGGAAGGACAGGGGATCAG
>JADBJO010000125.1:844953-877453 GCA_016801955.1 Conus betulinus | reverse complement strand
CTAGTTTGTACCATACACAGACCACTGCACAACTTCCAACTTCCTGTCACAGATCATGTCAGCGCCTGAGCCGTCTTTCCCACCTCCACCACCCCCCCCCATGAACATACCTTCAGTGCCCACCCCTCCTCTACCATCCAACGGGTACACCAACGGTCCAGTGAACACTGGAGGGCAAGGCCATGCAGCGGGTGGAGGGGGAGACTCGCACAGTCAGCAGCCCAGTTTTGATGAATGGATGATGACTGGGATGATGACGATGCCTCCAGCAACAGCACACTGGGCACTGCTGCTGGGCAGGTGAGGAAACGTGAACACTTGGCCACTTCAGGGAAGCAGCTGAATATGTGCAGAGCATATTGCTGCCTGGAAATACGGCGGTCGTAACTGGAGTTCTTTGCATTTTAAAGATTTTTGGTATACTATAAAAATGGGCCAAGGGACATAATATAGCCAAGTCCCAATCACATTATCCTAAAAATACTCATGCTGTAATCAAAATACTTGTACTGTACTGATCTTGTGGGGATAAATAATAATTTTTTTTTTGTCTCCTGTAAAATGTGATTTTCAGACTTACGGCAATTATATTTCTGGGCAGCGATATGCGAATGTATGCACATGCGCACACACTTGTATCACACATAGATGCATGCAGACCCATATACAGACAAGAAACATAGTTGATTGATTTGACTTGCATGTACTCAACACACACCATAGAAAGGTGGAGGATGAAGAGTGGGAATGGGATGGAGAGGTGGTGGCCGGAGAGGGTGGGTGAAGAGACGGGGGGAAGAAAGTTGTTTACATTGTAGTCCTAGTTAGTGGTCTATGGGTAAAATCACAAGTGCCCTGCCAGTGACCTAGTTCAGGCAGACGCTTGGCTCTCAGTGTCCTTTACTTGACTGTTCCAAATGTGCATCTACAAGAAATAGTTTGATGAAAACATCTTATTTTATTTGATACATCTCTTAGATTTTCATGTCAATATCACCTACTGTCAGTGTAAAAGAAGTGAAATTACAATGTATTGGTAAAGTTTTTTTTTTGGTGTTAAAACCTGTTATTGTTGAAAGAGTAAACTAGTTTTATCTGCTGTTTTAATACAAACTCACGTTTTTGATACAGCATAGTGATAAATGCTTTTAGTCTTTACTAAGCTACATTTACATTTGTCACACACCTGAGTTCTATATTTCATAATTGATTTGAAATCAGATTTACATTTCTGTGTGGCAGAAACTGCAGTAAATGGTCTGACCTTGAAAGAATGTAACGTAATGTTTGCTATAATGTTTGCATAAAATATGATTTATTATACTTATCAATGTGTGAAGCAGTAGTTGTAACTGTTCACAATTCGTGAGAGAATACTAGTTCTGCTATACAGAAAACATGCTGAAAATGTGGTGGCAGACAAATGGCCTTTAACATTCTATGGTGTCTTCATTGGGGAAATAGCCGAAAAAAGGTCTCGTCAATATTTATTTTTTTTTTCCCATGTTTTGCTTTGCTAGTTCAATGCGACTAAAGAGTAGAGCACACACACGCATGCATGCATGCACGCTCGCACACACGCACACACACCCATGCATGCACACACACACACACACACACACACACACACACACACACACACACACACACACACACACACACACACACACACACACACACACACACACACACATGAACAACAGATAACTAGATGATTACTTGGACGCACTCTGTTTACATAAGTGTGTCAACAAGGATATAGAGAAAGAGGATATACAAGCACATACAGACACACACACACACACACACACACACACACACACACACACACACACACACACACACACACACACACACAGAGTATCAGAGATGATCTTTTGAAGTTGTTTTTGTCAGATCAAGTTGTACCATAGTGCACGAAATATTCACACTTTGCCTGCAGAAAATGCTGGTGATGTTAATGTTTAAAGCTATTCATCAGGTCAAGTTGTTTCATAGATTGTGAAATATTTATGCCACCAGTATTGTGGATCAGAATGGATGACTCACGTTGACAGGCAAGAGTGGTTGGTACAACTTTTGTGTGTAGGCTTCTGTGTGTGTGTGTGTGTGTGTGTGTGTGTGTGTGTGTGTGTGTGTGTGTGTGTGTGTGTGTGTCAATGACTGTGTGAGAGAGAGAATGTATCTGTGATCTGTGTGTGTGTGTGTGTGTGTGTGTGTGTGTGTGTGTGTGTGTGTGTGTGTCAATGACTGTGTGAGAGAGAGAATGTATCTGTGATCTGTGTGTGTGTGTGTGTGTGTGTGTGTGTGTGTGTGTGTGTGTGTATAAATGACTGTGTGAGAGAGAGAATGTGTGTGTGTGTGTGTGTGTGTGTGTGTGTGTGTGTGTGTGTGTGTGTGTGTGTGTGTGTGTGTGTGTGCGTGTGTGTGTGTGTGTGTGTGTGTGTGTGTGTGTGTGTGTGCTCCCACATATACACGTGTGTGTTGTTGGATGTGTTGGTGCATGTGTGTGTGTGTGTGTGTGTGTGTGTGTGTGTGTGTGTACACCAGAGAAGTTTGTGAAGCTGATGTTCAGGAGTGAGACAGTGTCTCCCATTGTCTGGATGGGCACTTTTTTTTGTAGGTGTTCTCAACACAGGGGGCTCAGACCTTGCATTTACAGAGTTTGATGAAACCTTTCCAGACTTAAACATTGACTGATCATGTGGCTGCTCCTCACTTGAATTTTAATTGATCTTCTTCGCTGGAACATCTCTAGAAACCAGAGTGAAACATTGAAACAGCTGAAAAATCTCATTAGATAAGCAACATAACCACACTGTGGCATGTTGTGCTCTTAGTATCAGCTGACCATTTTTGTTGTTGTGTTTTTTTTTGTTTGTTAAATGTAATTTTTTTTTGTTGTAGGCTTGTGTTCCTGTACACCTAGCATTAGCAGGTCACAGTGGGCAATTGATATTTGGCAGTCGTAATGCAATCTGCCAGAGGAGACACTGCCAAAAAGAAAAAAAAAAAAGAATGTTACCAGCCGCCTTGGGGAAGTGGTTAACATCGCGGACTTCTGGCTGGGAGGTCGTGGGTTCGAATCCCATCAGGAGTCATGTGGGTTTTCTGCCCCGACCGGCTCCTACCCAGAGTTGAGTTGCTGCGGACTCAGTTGGGAAGACTGGGACCACACAGTCGAGTTTCATCCACTTAATGGATGCGTTTCTGAGAGTGTTGCTCAAATTTCTTGACCAACAGTGCAGGTGCCTGTATCTCTCGGGCCCTGTTTGACGCCGGAATATATTATGAAAGGAAGCAGCATAGAGTACAGCCCTGTCATGTAGTCTCAGACCGAAATGGAAATCCGTAGCATCATCTTAATCATCCACATTGTCATCGATCAGCATAAAAAAAAAGTCTCAAATTCTGTGGCCCTTCATGCCGTGCTCTCATGGTGACTTCAATTTCGATGTCCTCTCCACGTCTGTGGCCTTGGTTTGGTTCCATCGGGGTCACTGGTATCGGCAAGTCTATGGGGGCTGTCGCTGGATGGATGTGGTGGCGCCCTCCGGAGGGAGAGCTCACTCACGCCGGCTCCGCAACTAAGCAATTATTGTCGTCAGTAGGGGGCTTAGTAGGTGGTGTCCTGTGTATGTTAGATCAGAACAGGCACCACCGAACACCACTGAAGTGACTGGGCAGCAGTGCAGTGTCTCTCCTTCGGTGGGTTGCCTCTTGACGACTTGACATTGACTGTTCCCTGTGGATTGCCGGTGCCGGGGCTGCGGCGGGGCCAACCGGGCTGGCTGTGGACAGGGTGTCGGAATGAGCGGCGTGGGTGCACTGCCTCTGAGGTGGCGCAGAGTGCTGGGACAGCAAAAAAAAAAAAAGTTTGTTATTGTTATTTACTTATTTATTTTTTTTTCTCCTTATTGATAGGAGCAGTTGGGACAAGGCAACTCAGGTGTGACGACTCGGAAAGAGCGGAAGCAAGCTTCACCAACAGGGGAAACATCAAGATACGGCACCGTTAAAAGCAGTTTTAACCGGTTAGTGCTGAGGGCGTGTATGTTGTGTTTCAGAGCAATCAGTGAAAGGTGCCCCCAGCTGTTGAAGCACCCTGATACAACATGGTTAAAAACAGTTTCAGCTAGTCACTATAATTGTTTCAGGTGTTGTATTCACTTGTGATCACTGACAGGTGACTCTGTCAACAGAAATATCGGGACTGTTAAAAGCAGATTTCATGGTTTAAAGCAGTGGTGTTGTATGCTGTGACAATCAGGCTGAAGTGTTTTGAAAAAGAGAAGGAAAGTTATACAAAATAAAGACAAAAGAAGCCCAACTAAAAACACAGTACATGGGAAGAAAAGCCTTTGATATCGTGGACTTGCATCAAAGGTATGATCAAAGCGAGTGATTGTTCATATATTTGGAAAATCCTGGCTTCCAGGATGTACTGTGTGGAAGTGAGGTAACTGTCAGTTTCAGTTCCTTTAAGGATGTGTCGTTGTAGACAGAACCGCTAGGTTTTGTGCTTTTGGCAGAGCATACTGTGATTATGTGGACGGTGCTACACTACTATTCTTTGTGATGAGATGCTTAACACAAAACAGACACAGAAACAAACAAATAAAAAGCCCCATGGACTTATCACTAGCTTAAGTGCAATCGAGACAAGACAGATCTTTTAGACTGTAGATTTATTTGGTCAAGAAATGGCAAATTTAGTAAGGAGAGGAAGACAAAGCAGAAGAAAAGTTGCTAGCGATGACCATGATTTTGATGCCTTATTGACTGGTTTTGTTGTCAACTCTTTTGAAATTTTGTAGGTGAAGCCGAAAAGCCAATGTGTGCAGCTAGATTGAGAGATGACAGAGTAAAAGCAAAAGAAAAGATGTGGGAGGAGGGTCTAATGTGTAAGACATAGCAGGTTGGATGGCTGACCTGTGTATTAACCCAACATGCTGGTCAGCCTTGGATAAAGAGAGGTAAAACACATTTTTTTTCCCCACATTGTGAAGTTGGAAAAGGTTAAAAAAAAAAAAAAAAAGAAGAAAATCAATTAACAGGTTTAATATTCAGTAGACTGATGATTATCTTCGACAATTATACATACTTTTCTTACACTTACAGCTGTGAAACCAGTGATCTGTATAAAGACAGAAAAATTGACTAGCTTGCTGGGTTAATATGAAAAAAAAAATAGGCATCTGCTTGTGCATGAGCCCACTTCAACTATCCAGATGCATTCTTCTAATTTGTTTATCTAATTCACACCTTACACTGAGGCCTCTCGTTTAATTAGATGTGAGATAGTGTGAATGGACTTTTCCTCACAAAATGATGCATCCTTGATGAAACAGAGCGAAACTTTTGTTTTTTAATCTCTGGTACTTGAAAAAAGGTCTTTGTAAGTACTTCTCAAGGAGATTCCCTTTAAGGATATCTGAAAGCTGGATGCATGTGTAGTTTTCCAGACACAGTTTGTGGAGAGGGTGCCTTTAAATGACTGTAACCCTGGCACTGTGTTCGAAAGGTGAAAGTAGTTTGTGGGATATTGAAAAGGGGGACATGGAGGGGAACATTGGTTCTGACTCCATTTCCCATACAGTTCTTTGAATGAGACAAGAAACCGAAGTTCCCTGTGTGAACGCACGCATAACATCTTGCATACATGTAAAATTCATTACCAACTTTTTGAAGAGAAGGCCAGTTTGGCCATTGGTATGGATGACATGTTACACATAGCATGCACCTTCCCCGAAGGTGGAGTATGGCTGCCTTAATGGCAGGATAAAAAATGGTCATACACCCAAAACTCCACTCCCAGTGTTGGGTAGATGGGATTAATCCTTGCCTGTCTGTACAGGGAGTGTCTGCAGGAGTATCAGTCTGCATACACAGAAAAAGAAAAGAAAAGAAAGAGGGACTTAAAATAGTTTGATAAAACGTAGAAACAGACAAGAAAGGGGTACTTAAGATAGTTTGATAAGATGTAGCAACGGACAGTGACATATTGATGGTATTAGACTTATTTTGTGAAGGAGGATCACATAGTTCTTTGTCTTTCTCTTTTTTTTTTTTTCATTGCTCTTCTGTGCCCTCTCATTGACATCACTCACTTGTTGCTCTTTCTGATGACCCAACCTCACCCAGGGAAAATCCTGTACCCCAGCGCTGGCCGTTAACAAGCAGCAAATCGCCATCAGGACATGTAGAGGTAACCCACCAGAGGAGAGACAGCGCTGCTGCTTAGTCACTTCAGTGGCGTTCAGTGGTGGGCATTCTGATCCACCATAAGCAGGACGCCTCCTACTAAGCCCCATACTGACAGAAATTATTGCCTAGTGTGAGTGAGCATGGACAATTGCATGGTTCATGGGTCAGAAAATTTTATCAGTTTTGAAAGACCTTTTTCAGTTGGTCTTATGTTCTTGTTGAGATTGATTCTTGACTTTAGGATGAATTCCTAGCCAATCATGGCAGGTAAGGTGTGTCACCTTAAGCATACTTTACTTTGTTTCTGTGGCTGCTATTGCTGTTGGTAGAGAGATTGTGTGAAGAAGTCATGGTTTGATGTGTGCAGGTTCTCCACATTCTCCAAGACGGGCGGCGATTCTTTTCTGATGGGAGTGGTGGAGCTCAATGTGCCTGAGAGTGACCGCATAAAGATTGTGGTAAGATTTATGTGTTTTCTCATTTGGTGTGTATGGCTCTGCTTGCTTTTAAGTACTCCGTGTTGTTTCCTTATTTCTTTGTATATTGATTCACATTTGCAAAACTGTTTGATTGACTGATTGGATTCTGATGTATATGTTGCATGCATTCCTGACAGTTGATTTTTTTTTTTTTCTGGAACTATTTTTGAAGCTTTAATAACAAATGTACTGTTTAACTTAACTTGATTAAAGTGTTGTTTATCATATGATGTGGATCAGCTCAGTACGTAGATTTCTTTCTCATGCAGTTTGTTGTTATTTCTATTGCTGCTTCTTCAGTAGTCAGAATGGTGGTGGAGAATGGAGGTGGGGATGGGTGGGAGAGAAGGAGGGGATGGGGGTGGGGGGGGGGGGGGGGGACACACATGGACATCCTACTTTGTTTTAAAGTCTTGCATGTTTTTTGATTGAAACTGCATGTGAACTAGTTTCAGTCGATCATGGGTTAATTGATAACGTTTTTATGATTTAGTATTTCAAGGATTTTTAAGATATGTCTTTTTTAAAAAAAGTGGTTTGGTTAATTTTTTTATGTAATAACATTTACATGTGGTGAGCGAGTGCATAGTTTGGTTAGCTGTCTGGCTGCTTGTTGGTTGGATGGCTAACTGGTTGTTCTGCTTACTGTTCTATTGTGTGTGTGTGTGTGTGTCTGTCTGTCTCTCTGTCTTTTCTGTACACTTGCTGTCTTTAACAGGAGATGTTGAAGTGTGCTCAATATGTTCTCCAAGTTCTATTTCTTGTAAAGTTTCAACATAAATTTGTGTTGTTTTATGCAGTGGTAAAGCACTTCATGCTGTATGGATAGAGGCTGTAGAAGTCACCTGTGTAATGGTAGTGATCATAATAATGATGATGATAATGATAATGATAATAATGATGATAATAGTACTGACAATCATGGTGGTGATATACTGATAGTAGGTAGTAATATTGTGTTGACATGATCAAGTTCTGCTCCAACCAGACCTGTCTGTAGTGTTCATTGCAATATATTGAGTGGATGCAGGAAAAGTGGATGGAAAGCACTGGTATGAACTGTGTGTTGATTCCCAGAAGCATAGTATTCAGAACAGTGTATTGTGCTAATGTGGAAATGTATAACAGATTTTACCCTAAATATTATTTTCACTGTGATAGCAGCTGCTGTGTGTCCATGGCATCAGCAGGACTCTTTCACAAATTGTATTCTCAGCTTCTAGAAATTATGTGGTCATGATTTCCTCTTTCCTGTCACTTTCTTTTCATTCTTCCCTTTGTGTGTGTGTGTGTGTGTGTGTGTGTGTGTGTGTGTGTGTGTGTGTGTGTGTGTGTGTGTGTTTCTAATACTATTCCAGAACACCTCAAGATTTTGTTTGTGTTACAATCTATTACATGCATCTATTTTTTTTTTATTAATCTGGCTGCATCGTCTTTCTGCCCATATGTGTTTTTATTCAGTCAGTTTTGTTTTAAACAAACATTTCTTTAATTCATTTGTTTTGTTTTTACAAATGTTTATAATCTAAGGATGGAATATGAAGGGAATGTCTTGTGCCCTCAACATTGCCTGTCAGTACCTGCCGTAAGGACAGCAGTACGCTAGTTGTCGTGTTTGTTAATGTTTCTTTTGTCAATAAATCTTTATTGTTGTTGTTTCATGCTGCACTTGTTTTTTCTGTGTGGTGAAGCACAGAAAGCTCCTTTGTGGTTGGCTGGGCTCTGATGGCAATAAAACTGAAAAAAAAAAAAAAAAACCATTGAAACTGAAGTTTTCCGAAGCCAGCACCTCACAACTGGGGTAAAAGTCATGGTTGGTACACACGCTGTCAGAGTATTGTGGCCAGGAATGGAAACCATTTTCACTTGAAGTGTGTGACATAGTTAACCAGATTCAGACAACAAAAAAAACTGGTATCAACAGCAACAACAACAACAACACAACAACAACAACAATCACAACAAAACAACAAAAAGATTCCTTGAATCATCCTCATCCTGGTTGTCTTTGTCTAGTTGAGGTGCACTCAGGACTTGTTTTGTTATAAATTCCATTAAAAACAACAACACACAAAAAAACACACAGCAAAAAATTCAGACAAAATTAAAACAAAGCATATTTGTTGAAAGACATGTCAATAAAGGAGAAAAAGACCCAACATAACAGAATAGAAGAAACTGATTTGGGAAAAGAATTTCTGAGACTTCATCTTTGTGAGAATGCTCATAACCAGGCCATGGAAGCTGTTCTGCAGAAAAGGACACAATACCACACTAATCCATCCTGTGTGTTTCATCCAGTCAGTGTAGCATTGACTACAGTTGAACGTTCCCCACAGTATACATGGGTAGGAGTAGTTCCGTATTACATGGATTTCCTTATTGGCGTTTTTTGCAATTTTTATCCCGATTTGCACTTCGGTGGATGCGTGTGCTGGTTGTTCCAAGTCTTCCAAAAAGAGAAGACTATAACTTGGACAAATTCCAGGTTCATTTTCTGCCACCTGTACTCAGTTTAAGCGCGAGTTAGATATCTCTTGAATTATGTTTGTAGTTGTTCTGTTGTTTTTTTGTCTGAAATAGTTTTAATTATATAGTACTGAGAAGTAAAAAAATACAGGGTTTGTATCAGAGGAGAGCACAGTACACTGTCCTTACATGTCAAGTTTTCGTCAGCGTCTGGAGGGCAAAGCCCAGACCCTGCAGCACGGCGTTGCCCCTGCACCCACCAGGGGCCTTAAGCGGTCCCTGGACCCTGGCCACAAAGGTGTCAGTATGACAAACATTCTTTACCCCCCCCCCATGAGTATAGCGTTAACTATAGTGCAGCATTGAGCCCCCCCATGTGTTGCATTGCTGCAGGAAACAGTGGAGGGCCCTCAGTGGTACAACCAGGACAGCCCCTACACCTGCTCTGTGGCCTCCCCAAAGAAAGAGAGCAAGATGAAAGGCTTGAAGAGTTTCATCGCCTACCAGCTCACACCCACTGTGAGTGAGGATGGCGTCCAGCTACCCTTTCCCTGTCACACATACCATTGCCTAGCAGACCCCCTGGACATATTTACAGCCTTCTTGATGTTTCATCTGTGTGTGTGTGTGTGTGTGTGTGTGTGTGTGTGTGTGTGTGTGTGTGTGTGTGTGATTGTGTGTGTATGTGTGTGTATGATTATGTGTGATTGTGTGTGTGTGTGTGTGCGTGTGTGTGTGGCAGTGCTGTTGAGAGAGAATGCAACAGACCTTTGTAACTTTATGTGATTTTGTAATATGAGACATCGCTTAACCCACCAGTATTCTGCAGCTTATGTTGCTCACAACCTGTGGTGTGCCATAGCTTATTCAGTTGGTAAATGCAGATTTAAGAAAAAAAGTGCACGCTTATGTGAGGCGAAGCACACAGGCCATTTACTTGACCATTTAACTATATGCACTTCTTATGTGTAGGCTGAAAATTGTGTGCTTTTCTCTCCAGTGGTGTTGTTTTGAGTCAGGTCAGAGATTTCTCTATATGTAAACTAGATGGCAGAGTGTAGGCAGTGCTTTGTGTGAAGGGATTGAACTTATGATAAAGGATCCAGCACTGAACATGTGTATTTGACCAAGAGAATGTTAGTTAAATGGAAAAGTCATTTAATTTTTCCTGGTGCATGTTTTGATAGATAGTAGAAATATTCTAAGGTAAGCATGCATTCTTTTCACACTTTTCCTTTTTTGTGTGTGTGTGTGTAGAATTTAGTGACATGATTTAAAATATTGCAGAAACTAACTAGGAGGACTATGGTCTGCTTATATATTTTACAAATGAAATATTGTAAGCATTCAAACTGGGCATAGTTCATATACTGCTTTTCATTACATGTATAGATCTGTTGAGTTTTTAAAATATGGCCAGAACAATCCATGTTGATGTAGAAATGAGACTATTTTTAGTTTGTTGTGGGGAGTTAAACAAAAGAAGAACAACCAAATGAATCAAAACAGCAACCATGCACATACTGGTTTCATGTTGGGATAGTACCTATGAAATATGAATTTGAGAGTTTTAGCTGCGGAGCAGAGACGAAGAAAAAGAAGCCCTAGTACAGAGTATTTATTGAGTTAGATGGTCAAATTAAACAAGTGTTTACATGCACAGGTATTTTTTGAGTTAGAGTGTTTAATCTAGTTGCAAAGCGAGGCAACTGCAGGCAACGCCCATCTTGCGCTGAAGTGAATGAAGAAGTGATTGCTTCTTCATTTTCGTTGTCCTGAGTGTTTTGCATCTTGCCTGAAGAAGACCTAATAGGTTGAAACACCTCTTGTGATTCGTTTTTCTGCGTTTTCTTGGCAGTTTGCTATTAATTACATTAAAAATTTGTTTAGATTGTTAGTGCGTACAACTATTCACAGAGTTCAGTGGCTTGGGTGTAGAAGTATTTTTTTTTTTAGTTAAAAGTATTTAAGAACACAGTATTTTATTTAAAATTAGTACGGGAACAAAATGTTTATCAAATTAGTTTATCATCAGCACACATGTATTCATTAAGGTTGAAAATATGTCTTTAAGAACACAAATATTAACTGAGTAAGATTGTTTAAGCTCACTGGTATACATTGAGTAGAACTGTTTGAATTTATGAGTTAGATTATTCATGAACACCAGGTTTATTGTGTCAGATTATTAAGTACAGATGTATTTTATTGAGGTAAATTGCTAGAGTTCACAACCTTTTAATGAATTAGATTATTTAAGGACATAAGTATTTATTTGAATTAGTTTGTTTAAATACACTGGTAGTCACTTGATGAGATTGTTTCAAGTACATAACTGTTTGAGGGCTATTTTGATTTCAGTCAGCAATATTCAGGTGAGCCGCCGATACAAACATTTTGACTGGCTTCATGAACGCCTGGAAAACAAGTTTGCCTGTATACCCATACCCCCTTTACCTGACAAGCAGGTCACAGGTAATCTACACTCCTCGCATCTTTGATTGCATTTTGTTTGACTCAAAACCCTTTTGTGTCCAAAGGTCTTCACCTGTACGTCTGTCTTTTCTTTTTCTTTTCTCTGGATTCCTCTGTGTCAGACTGTGGAAGATAAAGAATAAAAGTGACAGCATACCTGCACATATATTTATGCCCATCCGTCTGTCTGTCTGTCCGTCTGTATGTACATGCATACATACATTTTTGTGTATTTCTGTACACTGTGGTTTTATCCCATCATCTTTATTTTCATTTATTATCACTATTTTATTTTGATTGTTTATTTATTGTTTAGTAATCAGTTTATTTGCTGTCTTATATTCTATTCCACCTTTACAGTGACATTGACCCTATGTTGCCATATTTGGCACCAAGATCCTGTCTTTTTAATTTCTTGTGTTTTTTTTGTAAGTGTTTTGTATGTGTGTGTGTGTGTGTGTGTGTGTGTGTGTTTTTTTACAGAAATAAGAATGAGCTGAGGGGAGGACAGTTACATGCACTGGATGTTCATTTACAATAAAGATCCTTCATTTTGATTATTTTAAAATTCAAATTAAGATTACAGTAAGGTAATAAAAACTTATATAGGTCCACTGAGCGAGTCTGCTGTACGTAAATGTGAAACAAGGAGAAAATAGAATGTAACCAATAAGAAAGGATAGCAACTAAATTTACAAAGTGAGGCAACTCCAGGTCTGATAATTGAGTAAGCAAAATACCCAACCAGTGCTGTGTAAACTGTAAATATGAAATTAGTGAATAAAGACCTGTTGAGTCATCTGATCTTAAAAACAACAACAACAACAAAACCCCTCAAATAATACGGTTCTGTCGGAAAGTTTGGCACAAAATGATACTGGTGTGGCATTGTTCTTTCAAAGCTCAGTCCACAGTCTTACAGGCAATGATTGCTGCTGGTTGTCTCCAGTTTTCTAGCAAATGTTTCTTTCATTTTCAGGGCGTTACGAAGAAGACTTTGTACAGGAAAGAATGAAGCTTCTACAAATGTGGGTTGACCGAATGGTCCGGCATCCTGTGATCAGTCGATCTGATGTCTTCTTGCACTTCTTGACCTGCACTGATGAAAAGGTAAGAATGACCAGTTCTCCAAAGAAAGCGCAGATGATGTCCAGGCATAATCTCCCGTGCTCCTACTAACTTTCACAAATACACAGACCCTATGCGTGCTGACATTCATGCATACACAGTGGCTGTTTCAGCATCACAGGCAAGTGTTCTGCCAAGGAAGCGATCAGCACAGTCCTCTTTATGGACGCCTGTGTTTCAGCAGTTAATGAGTCAGCAGTATGTAACTTGCTTGGAAGACAGAATGTGGATGCCTGTGTGTTGAGGTAATAACCAGAAGGAGACTCGGGGAGATTGCAGACCTCTGTTGTGGTCCAGCAGATCATTGGTTCGCTGTTTGATCCAGATCTGCACCAAGAATCTGCATCAAAATCTTACAGATTTGTCCTTGGATCATGTTCTGTTTTCCCACTAAATTCTTTTGAATACATTTCAGGTAGTTTTGCATGGTCTTGCCAAAGGAATCCTAAATTTCCATGTTGGTATGGTTCTGCACCACTGACTGGCAACAACGTTGAGTAGATGAACACATTCCCACTTTCCACCATGTGTTTCTTTAAAATTGGTTTTGTGTTTTTTTTGCGTAATCTTGCAGACACACAAACATATGAGTGAAAACATACTTTCTTGGTGGAATTGACATTGGACGACTGCGTTAGTCCTGCCCTTTTCCCTTTATGAAATGTACCCTGTGACTGGGCATTTGCTGTGGGGGATATGTATACCAGGTAACACCCAGAATGTTCACTGTGTGAAAGTAATCAAACGGTAACAAACAGCAGTGTGTCATTTACCACAGAATCACCATTTAGTCCACCATAGACTAACATAGCACAGCAGTGTTCACTGCATCCAGTATACACTATCATTGCTTCCCTTACACACACACACACACACACACACACACACACACACACACACACACACACACACTTGGAAAAAAGAAATCCTCAGAACTCTTTTCTCATCCAAATTCAATGTAAACTGATGTGTTTCTTTGATTGTTGTTTGTTGTTGTTGTTGTGTGCTGTTCTCCAGTGAATTACATAGACTTCCAGTGTAAGTATCTTGTAATTCCTAGCCAACTGACGCAATCCATTGATTACAGAAATGCTTCTGTTACAGTTCAAAGTTACGGGAAAAAAAACATCAAGTGCAAATTGTAGTGTGCAAACTGCCATATAACTTGGACTCTTGTAGGATTATACATGTTACAGAACCATGTAGTGCAAACTGCCATATAACTTGGGACTCTTGTAGGATTATACATGTTACAGAACCAGCCATCAGGCTGGAGCCTGATATGTCTCGATATATGCGATATCAAAACAATGCCATAGCCTGTTTCTCCCTAAATCATGGAAGTCGTGGTATATATGTATGAAACTTGATGAAGTCTGCAAGGAGATTTCGCTCTTACTTCTCTGAACTGTTGATACGCTTATACCCTCAGGCCTTCCCCCCCATCCACCCCCTTCCATTCCCTCCACCCCTCCTCCACACACTCACAAAATTATGCATTACATGCACATTAGCTCAGGCGTATATGCGTGTGTGTGTATGTTAAGCTGATTTCATCTGTGCACCCTTGTCCGTTGGCAGAAATGGAAGAAAGGCAAGAGGAAAGCAGAGAAAGATGAATACCAGGGTGGGAAATTCTTCTTGATGCTCAGTCCTCCACAACAACGCTGGACATGCGAGATGTGTGAGTTGACAGTTCAGTTTCTACATAATTCATGTGGACAGATAGCAAGTCAGATAGTTCATGTTTAGTAGATGTTATGGTGCTATAAGGGTGGATGCAGCTTGACTTTAGAGAAAGAGAAAAGATGGAGTGAAAGTGATCTCACGCTGGGAGTTGTAACGCATTTTATGAAACTCTGGGAATTTTGATCCATCGTCATGCCAGTGGTGTGCTGCCTGTGACGTGTAGAAAATCAGGATGCGATTCTTTGTAGCCTGTGAACGCATCTTGCTCACACATAAAATCCCATCATAAACTTTTGGAGTAGACATAAAAAGATGGAAAGAATGAACGAGAAAGTCTGAGTGAGTGGTGTTGACAGAAGGACAAGGAAAACGGATGAATATAGTTTCAGGTCTTTGGTAGGCAGGTACGCAGCCTGTGTGGTGTGAGTGATGGCATGGATTGTGAAGTGTTCAGAGCTTTGTTCCAACAAAATTAGCAAAATAAAAAGACATAGATGTGTCATTCATCACAGTGAAATGATGTTCCTGTTTACAAAGCATCATGTTTGGACGGGTCTTCCATATTTAAACAGAGCAAGTAACGGTGAAAAAGAGATTTGAAAGGAAGAATGTGTGGCCGTAATATTTGATGACAGTCATGCAGCATAGGGAGATGACTAGCAGATGAAACACATTCTTGCTGTTGTGATTATTGATTTTGATTTGTGCCATTTCATAGAATGATTTTTTTTTTTTTCCAAACCCTGTGTTTATAAGAATGCATGTAGTGAATACAATTTTTTTTTATGAAAATTGCACCTGGCCAATTGAAAATTGAACTGCCACTAAAAGAATGAGCTGTCTTGTTTCCAGAGATGCCAAGATGGAACAGTTCCAGAAGTTTGTCACCAACATGAATGAACACGTCAAGCAGCTCAATTCTATCATGCATGATTATGCAAAAAAGCAGATGGGACGTGAGTACTGGACTTAATGTGTACTGGTTTTTTCTTTTTTCATCCTTTCATCAAAATATCTTGCTTGAATTTTATCAAGCTTACGCAATTATGTGGCACTTTGTTAAAATCAGTGTTGTATATCGATCAGTTTAAAGTGCTTTGAGAATGTAGAAAATTGGTGAATGCTGGACCAGTAGGAACTGAAATGTGGGTATAGAGGTACTCTTCTCCATTGCAGCTTCTTGACTTCTGTCAACAAAGTTTTTTTTTTTTTTTTTTTTTTTTGCTTTTCAGAAACTATAGATGCACAGCACTTTAGTTGTTAAAATTGTTGTTTTTTTTTTGCTTTGTTTTTCTTTCTCACTGTCTCTTCTTCACTGCCACTTCTGTGGCATCAGCCCCACACAGCTCATTCAGCCCCCCCTTTACCCTCCCCCCCCCCCCTCCACCTCCATCCACTCACATCCTGGCAAGTCCTGTCACAGCCCTGGTACTGACACTCCATAGGGAGAGTGGCTATCATGTCATCATGAGGTAGCCCACCAGAGGAGATACTGCTGTGCTGCTGAGTCACTTAGGTGGTAATCAGTGGCACCTACACTGATTCATCATACGGGGACACCACCTGTTAAGCCCCATACTGATGACAATGATTGCATAGTCGAGGAGCCAGTGTGAGCGAGCATATCCTGTAGGGTGCCATCATGTTCATCCAGCAACAGTCCCCTGGAACTTGCCAGTACAAGCTGTACCAGGGTTGGAGGTGATCTTTGGCTCCAAAATTCCACAAATATAATGCTCTGAGGGGAATCGAACCCAGTCGGGAATCTGCCATGCTGACCACTGTGCCATCATAATGGGTGCTTTTTTGATTGTCGTCTTTTTGCATACAGGAAAGAATTTGTATCTATATACTGTGTGTCATATCTGCCAAGCATTGCTTTATGTTCTAAAATTTTTAAAACTGTTTTGAAACTCATGTATGAAGTGATCACTTTCTTTATCATTTTTCATACTTTGTTGAAAAAGACAGAAGAGAATAAATGGCAGAACTGGCACTGGTATGTTGGGATTCATGTGCATGCATTGCACCTCTATTCTCACAGACCTGGTGGTGCATTGTAAGACCAGGGAAATCAGTCAGTGGAACAAAGACATTCAGCCCACCAGCCGCCGTGGCGAAGTGGTTAGCATCGTGTACTCCTGGCTGGGAGGTCGTGGGTTTGATTCCCATCAGAGTCATGTGGGATTTTTCTGCCCTGACCGGCTCCTACCCAGAGATGAGTTTGCTGTGGACTCGGTGGGGAAGACTGGGACCACACAGTCGAGTTTTCATCCACATAATGGATGCGTTTCTGAGAGTGTTGCTCAAATTTCCTGACCAACACTGCAGGGGCCTGTATCTCTTGGGCCTGGTTGATGCCGGGATATATTATGAAAGGAAGAGTAGGGTACAGCCCTGTCATGTAGTCTCAGACCGAAATAGAAATCTGTAGCATCATCTTAATCATCCTCATTCTCATTGATCAGCATTAAAAAAAAAGTCTCAAATTCTGTGGCCCTTCATGCCCTTCTCTCATGATCACCTCACTTTTGATGCCCTCTTCATGTCTGTGGCCTTGGTTTGGTTCCCTTTGGGTCACCGGTATTGGTGAGTCCATGGGGGCTGTTGTTGGACAGACATGGTGGCGCCCTCTGTAGGGAGAGCTCACTCATGCTGGCTCTGCGACTAAGCAATTATTGTCGTCAGTAGGGGGCTTAGTAGGTGGTGTCCTGCGTATGTTAGATCAGAACAGGCGCCACTGAACACCACTTAAGTGACTCGGCGACAGTGCAGTGTCTCCTCTGTGAGTTGCCTCTTGACGACTTGACATTGACAGCTCCCTGTGGATTGTTGGTGCTGGGGCTGCGGCAGAGCCGACCGTGCTGTGGCTGTGGATGGGGAGTGGGAATGAACAGCATGGGTGCATTGCCTCTGAGGTGGCGCAGAGGTTGGAACAGCAAAAAAAAAAAGAAAAAAAAAAAAGCCGTTCAGTGCATCAGTTTCAGATGCTTTCTTGGAGGGAGTTCTCTAGACAGGCATATCACAGATCTCATCTCCAGTGCACCTTTATCTTTAAAGGCACTTAGTGGGAAGAAGGAGAGTTTTTTTTTTTTTTTTTTTTAATGTGTGAACAGATGAAGGATTGAGAGGAAGAGGAGGAAGGTGGAGATAGTAGTGAGGGGGATGTGATACAGGGTTACAAGTAAAACATGGGGTTTGCAGTGGCTGAGGTGAAAAAGAGCACAATAGAGAAATACTCACTGTGAGCATAAGATCTTTCTTCGCTGAGAGAACCATGTTGCAACTAGCTGTAGACAACTTTCATCCCCTGGGTGAGAATCGTTGAAGCTCCAACCCAGCTGTGAGTGGCAGACACATACTGCTTGTAACAAAGTGGTGGCTGCTTCATCACAGGCCAGCATCCCCATATTGTGGCATCTCAAAGCGGCCAGCTGTAGATGGTAGGATGAAATGGGTAAAGAACTTTACAGGAATG
This sequence comes from Conus betulinus, assembly GCA_016801955.1. NCBI lineage: Eukaryota > Metazoa > Mollusca > Gastropoda > Neogastropoda > Conidae > Conus > Conus betulinus. The sequence continues at coordinate 859,528 of JADBJO010000125.1, read as the reverse complement.
AAAGTTGCAGAAATGACAAGTGAACGTTGTGGTTGAATAGTGTTTGTTGTTGTTGTTGTTGTTGTTGTTGTCTATTGGTGGTTCACTGGTGGTGTTGGCAGCTTTCAAGAGGGAGTACTCCAAGATTGGCTCTGCATTCAAGCAGCTTGCTGTGACTTTCAACATGGATTCCAGTGAAGGTACACATCATAACTCGTCTCTTCATTTCTGATTTGTGTGTTGTACAATTGTCATGCTTTTCTTTCCAAAGAAGGGATGGCTTACTTTTAGTACTGGTTCAGTGTACCAGTGGAAAAACTGATTAAGATAAACGCCCAGCATAACTGATTTTAGTTTTACTTTTTAGAATGTTCCGTGTACTGTTACAGTTTTTATGACATAAAAACAGGAAGTAAGCTTGCTAGTTATTTTTAAAAAGTTTTTGCTGTCTGATTTTGTCTTCTTTGAAATGAATATATATTATGTGGGGGAGGAGGGGAGGAGGAGGATATGCATATGTGTGTGTGTGTGTGTGGTGTGTGTGTGGTGTGTGTGTGTGTGTGTGTGTGTGTGTGTGTTTGTGTCATTCATTTTTTCTTTTCATAATTTTTTAACATTGGTAGAATTTTTCATATCTTCAGGTGAAATGCTCATCTGGCACCGTATCTTTTTTTTCTTTTTTCAAAATACAGTTAAGTAGTTAAATCAACACGAAAAAACATTAAAACAGAATCAAGGTGGTTGTGTGATATTCTCTTGTCCTTTAACAGTAGCTCAACCAGTGTGTGGCTCTTCATCTAAATGCAGTTTTGCAGGACATGAACGGGTAGGATACTGTATGCCCCCTGACTCTTGTTAAGACTGGTGTAGGCATGCAGCTGTGATGCAGAGTTGTGTGTGCAGGCTCCAGGCAGCTGATGGCAGCCATTGATCACACAGGGGACCTGTACAATGATATCGGCATCGCCTTTGAAAGACAGGTAAACTGATCGTTTTCCTCACAGACTGGTCAGTCAGTAGATATTGGGTGTAATGATACTGTGTCTCATGTTTGTGAAATCACAGTTCACCGTGCCTGCTGCTAGACACCAAAGTATGTCTTATTTGTTGTGGGATGTGGTCAGCGCAACACCCAAATGGGAAAGAGAGTATGTTCTTACTGCTGTGTTGTTTCTGAAGTATGTCATCTGTAATGCTCCTGACTTTGCTGGAAAGTGTCTATATGAGGTCATTGAAATATCAACACAATACAGTCTTTACAGAGAAGGCTCTTTGTGGAGAGGTAGACGGACTGGCTGTTCACAATATGGGAAGATGCTCAGAACAGGTAATGGGACAGTGATGTAGATGCACAGAACTGTCAACCTCCTCCCCCCTCCCCCCCCCCCCCCCCCCCCCCCCATAGAGAGTACGCCTCACCCAAGCTGAATAATATGCTCCATACAGTTGACAGTTTTCATTTGTCTCCTGGGGATCACATTCATCACAGAACCGAAAATGACAGAGGTGACAGGTTGAAGGAAGTCAAGGAGTAAGAACTGGTACGCCCAACATGACAGAGGTGATGTTGGCAGTCCAGACGTAAGAACTGGTATGTCCAACATGACAGAGGTGATGTTGGCAGTCCAGAAGTAAGAACTGGTATGTCCAACATGACAGAGGTGATGTTGGCAGTCCAGAAGTAAGAACTGGTATGTCCAACATGACAGAGGTGATGTTGGCAGTCAAGAAGTAAGAACTGGCATGCAAAGAAATTCCAGCTGGCGGTAGGTTTCAACCAACTGGTGTTGATTGGTGTGTGCAGCCTCCCAGTGACATCTACCCCCTGATGGACTCATTATATGAGTACAGGGGCATCCTCAGTGTGTACCCGGACGTTTCTCAAAGTGCATGAGGTTTGTTGTTTGTCTTGCCCTGTGTAGGGGTGGCTGTCTGTTTTGTTGCAGTTGTCGTGTGAAGGAGCGAATGGGATGTCTTTTTTTTTTTTTTTTTTTGCTGTCCCAACTTCTGCGCCAGCTCAGAGGCAGTGCACCCACGCCGCTCATTCCGACACCCCGTCCACAGCCACAGCCCAGTTGGCCCCGCCGCAGCCCTGGCACCGGCAATCCACAGGGAGCAGTCACCGTCAAAGTCGTCAAGAGGCAACCCCCCGGAGGAGACACTGCACTGTGGCCGAGTCACTTCGGTGTTCAGTGGCGCCTGTTCTGATCTAACATACGCAGGACACCACCTACTAAGCCCCCTACTGACGACAATAATTGCTTAGTCGCGGAGCCGGCGTGAGTGAGCTCTCCCTCCAGAGGGCGCCACCACGTCCGTCCAGCGACAGCCCCCATGGACTCGCCAATACCGGTGACCCTGAGGGAACCAAACCAAGGCCAGGCCACAGACGTGAAGAGGACATCGAAACTGAGGTTATCAATAGAGCAGGGCATGAAGGGCCACAGAACTTGAGACTTTTTTTTTTTATGCTGATTGATGAGAATGAGGATGATTAAGATGATGCTACGGATTTCCATTTCGGTTTGAGACTACATGACAGGGCTGTACTCTACGCTTCCTTTCATAATATATCCCGGCGTCAACCAGGCCCGAGAGATACAGACACCTGCAGTGTTGGTCAGGAAATTTGAGCAACACTCTCAGAAATGCATCCATTAAGTGGATGAAACTCAACTGTGTGGTCCCAGTCTTTCCAACTGAGTCCGCAGCAAACTCAACTCAGGGTAGGAGCAGGTCGGGGCAGAAAAAAAACCCACATGACTCTGATGGGATTCGAACCCACGACCTCCCAGCCGGGAGTCCACGACGCTAACCACTTCGCCATGGCGGCTGGTGAATGGGATGTCTTAATGAAGGTTATGAAACTTGAGAGGCGTGTACAGGAAGTGGCTGGCTGTTTTGTTGCAGTTGTTGTGTGAAGGAGTGAATGGGATGTCTTAATGAAGGTTATGAAACTCAAGAGGCTTGTATAACAGGCTAGTATTTTGTTTTTCGATGTTGGTGAAGAAAACAAGTGTTGATATGGTTTCAGATACAGAGATATACTTGAATGCAAGTGAAAGAGTGTCTGTGTGTACGTGTGTGTGTGTGTGCGCGCGTGCGCGCGCGTTTGTGTGTTTGTGTGTGTGTGTGTGCGCGCGTGCACGCGTCTGTGTGTATGTGTGCGTGTGTTCTTTTGTGTGTGTGTGTGTATGTGTGTGTGTATGTGTGTGTGCGCACACACACATGCACATGTGTGTGTGTGTGTGTGTTTTTGTGTGTGTGTTCTTTTATGTGTGTGTGTGTGTGTGTGCACACGAGCACATGTTTGTGTGTGTGTTTTTGTGTGTGTGTATGTGTGCGTGCATACACACATATGTGTGTGTGTGTGCGAGCACATGCACATGTGTGTGTGTGTGTGTGTCATGTACACATACGGTTGCTGACGCTGTGCCCAGGGCGCGACTGGGAAGGCCAAGGAGTGCCTGAAGGCGCAGGAGGAGGGAAAGATGGCGGAGGGGGAAGTGCACAAGGTGCTGCAGCGGGCGGACATTATCTCCTACGGCACGCTGGCGGAGATGAACCACTTCCACACTGACCGCGTCAAGGACTTCAAGCTTATGATGCAGCTTTACCTGCGCTCCCAGATCAAGTTCTACCAGGATGTGAGTGGTCTGTGGGCTGGGAGGGCAATGGGTAGGAGAATGGGCGGGTGTGAGTGTGTTTGGTGTGTGTGTGTGTGTGTGTGTGTGTGTGTGTGTGTGTAGAGGGAGGGGGTTGGGAGTGAAGGGTTAATTTTTTAAGGGCGATAAAAACATAAATGGAATTTCAAATCGTTAGAACAACATAAGGACACACTTCACTGACATGCAACAACATGGTTACACAATCTAAATGAAATCAAGTCAAATCAGCTTTATTCATTCTGAAAAGAAGTTATCTGAGAAGAGAAAATACCTTGTGGTTGCACACATACCTACCACAAATGTGTGATGTAAATTGGCTACCCCCCTCCAAAGGTTCAGTGCATGCAATATGCTTAACAACTTCACACTTTTCTCATACAGGTAAATATATGGTAAAACTACTTTTAGTGGAAATATTCCTATTTTGTAAAAAAAAAAAAACTAGCAGTAAAAAAGATAGCACATATTACAAGTAAAACTGAGTCCATTGAAGCACACATTCTTAAGGATGCAGACTTTCTTCCCCTCTCTCCCCCTTCAATCACTCTCCTCTATGCAAACTCCTATGCATTCACACAAACCAACGCTCACAGAATATGCTCAAAATATCGGTGATTAGAAGCTTGTCAGAGATGCGATTCACTAACATGTACATGAGAACACTGCTGCTATACAGTGTTTACACTCTGTTATCAGGACTCATTTCACATGTTTTTTACTTACATGTCTATACAGTGGTTAGCGCCTTATCAGATATGTATTACTTAACATCTCACATAATACACCCATTGGTTAGATTCTTTCCAGGACCAATTCACATGACATGTCACATAATACAATCTATACAGTGGCCTAAATTCCTTATTAGAATGAAGTTCACATGACATGGTCACATGATACATTTGCATCGCAGTTAGATGCTAGTGTCACTCCATCCTCTGTCAGTGAGTCTGAGGTCTCTCTCCACTGTCTGTCGCCAGCTCATCCTGGGTCGTCCTCTTTTTCTCTGGCCTGCTGGGGGTCCATTTTATGGCCTGGTTGCAGGTCTGGAAGAGGGTAAACTTAGGTCATGACCCAGCCTGTGGAGGTGCCGTCTGCAGACGATTGTTTGACACGGGGAGCTGTTTGGACTTCTCTCTGACCTCTTCATTTGATATAAAGTCTGACCATTTGATGCCCAAGATCTTAGGTAGACACTTAGTATCTAAAGCGTCAAGTTTCTTCTCCAGGGTGGTCTTCAGTTGCCAGATTATGCCCATTGTAGATTTCTGAACATCAATTCACTTGAATGATACATCTATTCTCTGGTTAGATCTTTAGAAGTTATAATACACATGACATGTTGGGTGGTATTTCTGTATAGTGATCAGGACATAAGTCACATAATGTGTCATGGTACGTGAACAGTGATTACATCCTTATCAGAACAGAGTTCACATAACGCGTCACACATGTGTACAGTGGTTAGAGCTTTACCAGCATAAAATTCACATGGCATGTTACTTTGATGAGAAGTACAATTTACATGACATATCGCTTGATAAAACATCAAAAACACAAAATGTGCATGATTTATTTCACACCAGATCATGTTTGATAAAGAAGCGTGTGTGTGTGTGTGTGTGTGTGTGTGTGTGTGTGTGTGTGTGTGACAGATGACGAAGAAGCTGGAGAATGCCCTGGGCCAGTACGACAAAGTGCAGAACCCCAGCTAGTTCCCCACTCCTTACCAGAGCAACGTGTCACAGTGAAGGGGTCTGGCAGAGAGGAGGGGCATGCTTTCCTGCTTCCCTTCACACCTGCTGCCACTCACGCACCTGATGTAGAAGACAGTGTAACCAGCTTCTTGTAGAGAGAGAAAGAGGGATGACCCCTGCACCTGACACACATTGTGGTGAAACCTGTTAGGGCCGTCGGCCTTCAGGCCTGGATTCTTCTCAAAGGCTGTGTTGATAAACAGCTGCTGTCTGTGGTTAGGAGGAAAAGGGAGGGGTTAGGGGATAGGAGAGAGAGAGGGAGGAGAAAGAGTGGATGGGGGATGGAGAGGGGGGGGACATGCAGGGCTGTTGGCTTGAGGTTCCTGTCGCTCTGCTTACTGCTCAGTAAGTTAAGCGGTATGATTTTTGTTTTTTTCAGAGTGGGCAAGATATACATGTTTTCCAGTGAGTCGTTACCTATGGAACCAGACACTGACAGGACGGTGTAGACTGTGATCAGTTGGTGTCACAGGGAGCAGCGTTGAGAGCCATGAGGTCTGAAGTGTTGCTGAGATTGAAAAGTTCAAGGTGAAGGTGAACAAAAAAAAAAAGAAAAAAAAGATAGGGCTGATAGAGGGAGGGCATCAGGAAGAGTAAGACAGGAGGATGGGAGAGAGAGAGTGCGAAGGACTTGGTGACATTCAGGTGGAGACCACTGCAGCCAGTAGTGATATAACTGACAGGGACAGCCATCCCCAGGGGAGCGGAGAAAGGAGGAGAACAGGAGGATATGTATCCTGAATGGTGGTATTTCTCATCACTGCACTTATACGGCACTACCCACCAGCGCCAGTCCTGAGAGAGTCTGTTATTGGAACCAAAAAAGTTTGAATCTTTGAATGGTTCAGTTACTGCATAGACATTTGGCAATGTTGCCTTTCTCTCATGATATTCTGAAACTAAAAGGATTAGTTTTATTTCTTTGTGTGTGTTCACATCACATAATCAGCACAGGTTTTGAAATTGGACATTTCCAGCATAAAGATTTATTTCAATGATATTTTATCTTGGTTATCAGCATTATATGTGTTAAAACCAAAATTGATAAAAAAGACATACAATATACATATTTTGCAATAAAAAAAAGCCTGTTAGCTGTGGAAATACTGTGTTTCTTTGTTGTTGTCTTCATCTTGCTATCATGTACTGCTTTTTTTGGTAGTTCAGTGTCTTCTGGGCATGTTTAGTTGTACTTCAGTATCATGCAATTAAAAAAAAATTGAAGTCAGTTAAATGAAAAAAAAAAAAAAAAAATCTGTGAATACAGCAGAACTTGTATTTGGGAAAAGAAAAACAGAAAAGAGAGGTAAAAAAAAATGTTGACTGTATCCATATTCAAAGTCAGAGTCAGAAGGAAAAGTGAAGGCAAAGCTGGAAATAAAAGAGAAGGCTTCTGTCTGGTTTTAAGTAAAATGACTTGGCAGGTCATTTCCTAGCACATTTCACTGATTAAACACTTCCTCAGATTTTTTAGCATTTTTTTTCTTAATTAAAAAAAAAAAGAATGATAATCTTAGTACCTCTTTGGAAGTAATCTCAGCTGGTCAGAATGAGAACATACTAATTAGCTTGGAAAATCAAATTTAGGTACTGAAATTGATTTTCAGCTGTGGGCATTTAAGCTGAAGCTGTTTGTTTGTGATTCCTTTGTTTGAATCCATGAGTTGGTTCATGGATGGTCCAAACTGTTTTTTTTTTCTCACCACGAGCCTGCATTATTTGATCAGCATCTGATATGCGACCAAGGAATATTTTGTCAGAGGTCATGGTGGTGGGACAAGAACCTTCTCCACCTTGACATGATTACTTTTCAACTTGTTGCTTGATGCTGAGACACTAAAGGACCTTTTGTCTTTCATCTCGGTCCTCCATCCTCTCCATCATACAGGTGAAAAATCAGTTTTTGTCTTTTGTAGCAGTTTTTTTTTTCCATCCTAGAAAAAGGTATGGAATCTGTATAGCATGGCATATATTTTTTACGCTGATTCTTCTTCTGGCACTGCTACAAAAAGACATCAGGGGTTATATAGTTGCTTTGTCAGCTGCTGTGTGCATGAAGGAGCTGTGCGTTTACTTTGCTTTGGCATCCAAGGGAACAGACCATTCATATGTGATCTTTTCCTGAGTTGATGTTCACTCTGTGTTGTTGAGCTCAGAGAGTGTATTATGGGTTGCTGTGCTTCAGACTTATTTAATGTTTTTAGGTATATAGATCTGTGTGGTGTTCCCAGTGTTTTTAGGCTGTCTTTGAGATTATTAGCAACACTGTAGATTTCTAACAGTTGTTCTGACAGATGACTATGTTTAGTCAGTTCTCTTTGTCTGTCCCTATTATGTCAGCTAAAAGATCTGATCAGAAACATATGGATGAACAATTTTTTTTTTTTTCATTAGGAGATCTGGATAAAAAGGTAACATGGCTATTTTTTTTTTATGTATGTTTTTTCTTCACTTTTTGTTTGATCTGTCTTCCACAGGTGATTGGTGGGTGATTTTCAAGGGAAGCCATTTAAGAGCTTGACCTGTCAAGTATTAAGACAATTGTTCATCGAACAACAAAAACTGATCTGGGGGCTGAATTCCTCTCACCTTCAAATAGCCATTTACTGCTGAAAACCTTCAGGGCTTTATTGGTTATCTGGTAATTTACCTCTTCACACCTGGAAACAGTCTTTGAAAACAGTGTCGGGCTTCTGATGGTTTGAAGGTGGTTGCAGAGAGACAGGGCCTGTTGTGTCATAACTCATTGAGGGAAAACATGATGATGGAGCAGGCTGCACCCAGTATTTCTTTTTCTGTCTGTATTCGTGTGAAGATCAAGATCTTGTGTTAGGAGAAACATGATAATATTACTGTTGGTATATTTGTTATTGCATCATTGATTTATTTATTTTTTTTAGACTCTTACTCAGTGAGTGCCCATTTGCACATAAACGTAGGGGAGTGTCGGGTGGAACGTCTGTGAAATCAGATGTCAGCTGGGACTTCTGGTTCTGACAGAGTTGTGTGCAGGTGATCCCACATGTGTTCCAGGTTTCCATTGCTGATGTGATGTGTAGTATATCACCCTAGTTGGTTGCAATGTCTGTTCGGAACAATCAGAAATGAACAATTCGCCATAGATGGGTTATTTTGTGCAAGTGTTTTGTTTCTGAGGGGATTTACCGGCATGATGCAGGACATTAAACGCTTTGCACGCATTTGTGATGTACATGTTTGACTTGATCAGGCCTGACATGCTGTCAGTGGAAAGAAGCATGTTCTGTACAGACTGGGCATGAAGAGGGACAGAGAGAGGCCAGCTTCTCCTTCCACTAGAAGCATTGTGACTGTCTGCTTAGTTTTGTCAACACAGCTTCAAAACTGGTTCTAGTCTTTTGAGTGTCAAGCAGCATCGATGTGTACAGTATCTAGATGTGTACAATATCTGATGTATTATGGAAATCATGAATGTATTGATATCATGATTACTTCTGGTTAATTTTGAGATCTGTTATCATCCAGGTTGCCGTGATAATTGTGCAATTTGTTCACGATCTTTGTACTTTTGTTTTCAGTCGTTCTTGCGTGAATTATCAAACCTTTTAGGGATTATTCGGTAGTTAAAAGAAAAGGTAAAGCACAAAACTAGTGAGTAGACTTCTACTCCCTGTGTCTGTGTATGAGGAAAGAAACAGTGTATCTACTTGTACTTACTGATGATGTCTTATGCTTGCTTGGGATGTGCTTTTAATGTATGCATTCCAATAACACCTGAAAGCTAACACTTTGGCATGTATTTTAGGCTGGCACACCTGCATGACTATGTGTGCTCATGTGCATGTTTACATATGATGAGCACTTCACTTATTTATTTCTTGAATGAGCAGAACTTGTTTCGCTGTCAAAATACTAATGCACATATGCATGCGGGATATTTAAATACGTTTGCTTGAGTAATATATACATTTGCATGAGTGTGAATTGATGAAGTGTTAGATACCTATGGTGGTAACATGCACTTTTAATGAGTGCCTAACCCCCCCTTTTTTTTTTTTTTTTTTTTTTTGCAGTCTGCCTTTTGTGACCCCTCAGTGGCAATACCATGGGTGTCGAATCTATTTGGACTCATAGGATGTATCACCATTGTAACCAGTCATGCATTTCCTTTATTTCTTTCTTCTTCATCGTCATCGTTCTGGCACTGGACACATTTCTTGAGGAACATAAATGCGCAGCAGTCGGAGAAGTTGGTTCACTGGTTAAGGACAATGGGTGGCATGCCACGAAGTCTCATAAATGGAACAAATGCAATAGAATAGTAATTGTTTTTCACACGTCAGTGACCCGGAAGTGATATTGATCGGAAGCCAGAACACATGTAGGTCAATTTCAGCGAGAGGCATCATGTGCAGGCATAACTTTCCAACTTACAGTTCGACAATTTTTTTACAAATTGAGTTTCCCAGTGTGAAAATGGGTATATGGCCGTATAAACCCCAAATGCTAATTTTTCTGAACAACTGTACAGGTGGACGGTGAACCATAACAGTGAACACAGGTGTATTACTCCCGTGCCTCTCATCTGCCTCACCCCCTTTAGACACATCCAGGGCTCCTGTTGCAGGCCTAGCACCAGCACCCCATGGTGAGCAGTCAGTATCAGGTTAGTATGAGGCAACCCACCAGTGGAGATTCTGTAGTGCATTTGAGTCACTGCGGATGTTCAGTGGTGATGGTTCTGATTCAACATACACAGGACACCACTTACCAGGCCCCATGTTGATGAGAATGATTGCATGGTCGCTTAGTCATAGTAAGTGAGAATCCTCTTCAGAGGATGTCACCATGTCTGTCAAGACGGTTGCCATGACTTTGCGAATTCCAGCGAACAAACTCAGTATGGAAATGAGAGGAAATGGAGATGAGGTCACCATACAAGCATGACATGAGGGCCATAGGTTTTGAACTTTACATTTTTTTTTTTTTTTTTTCCAGTGATGATCAGTGATGAAAGGGTTGATGAAGATAACGCTGCCGAGCTGTACTCTGAGATGAGACTACATTATAGGGCTGTACTCTGTGCTTCCTTGCCTAACCCATCTTGAGTGCGCATAATTCTTTGTATGTGTGTGTGTGTAAATATTATTGCTCAAAGTTTTTCAGTTACTATGCACTGCATTTGTTGACACCAAAACTATTTGTGGTTAGTTTTTTTTTCATTGTATGTGCTGTTCAGTGTTGTAAATACGGAGTTGTCAAGCATGGTTCAGGGAAGGAGGGTTCACATGGTGCTATTGCACAGTTGGCTGTTGTCGATCTTCTTCGTTTTGTGCACTTCCTTCAAACTGGTGAGCGAACTGCACCATGTACAGAATATCCAACTTTGGTTGGATTGCCTATTTCCCTTATCCTTTTCTGATTTCATTTATTATTACTGTTGATATTATTTTCTTCTTAGGCAATCTTTCACTCTTTATATCTATACTGATTGTTATCAAAAATGTGTGATTGTTCACATGGAAATCATCAGAGTGACGGAAAGGAAAGGGAAAAAAAGTTGTTTTTTTTACTCCTCCAGCATCATTTTCATTTTCTCTGGTATTTTTCCCTTCTATTTTTTATTATTTTCTTTCTCCCTTTTTTTTTTTTTGTTTTCTTGTTTTTCATTTTTCTTTCAAATTGCAATAAAGTACAAGGTAGGAAAACAAATCAAATTGCTACTTAAAAGGAGTGATGAATAAGTTTTTCTTAATCTCACCTGATGAAACTGCTGCTATTTGTGTGTATGTGTGTGTGTGTGTGTGTGTGTGTGTGTGTGTGTGTGTGTGTGTGTGTGTGTGTGTGTGTGTGTGTAAGCAGAAAGTTGTTTGAAATATTTATTTTATAATAGATAATGGATGTTGGATGTGGACATCTGCAATAGACTCTCAGTCCCAAGAAGCGTGTCTCATGTGGAAAAAAATGTCTGCTCACATATGAAGGACATGTCTCATTTAGTGTGCTTTCATAGGAAGGACATGTTACACATAGTGTGCTATCATATGGACATGTTACATAGTGTGCTATCATATGGACATGTTACACATAGTGTGCTATCATATGGACATGTTACACATAGAGTGTGCTATCATATGGACATGTTACACATAGTGTGCTGTCATATGAAGGACATGTTACACATGGTGTGCTAACAAATGAAGGACATGTCACATTTAATGTGCTATATCATATGAAGTACATGTCACACATAGTGTGTTAACATATGAAAGAGGTGTCACATTAGAACGCTTGCATATGAAGGACATGTTACACACAGCATGCTATCACAGGATGGACATGCCTCATTTAGTGTGCTAGCATATGAAGGACATGTCTCATTTAGTGTGCTAGTGTCTTGTAAAGGATATGTCACATTTAGTGTGCTAGTAGCTTGTAAAGGACATGTCACATTTAATATACCAGCATATGAAGGACATGTCACATTTAATATACCAGCCTGTGAAGGACATGTCTCATTTAGTGTGCTAGTGGTTTGTAAAGTGACATATCACACATTTTGTGGGCTAGTAGCTTGTAAAGGACATGTCACATTTAATATACCAGCCTATGAAGGACATGTCACATTTTGTGTGCTAGTAGCTTTAAAAGGACATGTCATATTTGATATACTAGCCTATGAAGGACATGTCACATTTTGTGTGTTAGTAGCTTTAAAAGGACATGTCATATTTGATATACCAGCCTATGAAGGACATGTCACATTTTGTGTGCTAGTAGCTTGCAAAGCACATGTCACATTGAGTGTGCAAGTAGCTTGTAAAGACATGTCACATTTTAAATATCGGCCTGTGAAGGACATGTTACATTTTGTGTGCTAAGCTTGTAAAGGACATGTCACATTTTGTGTGCTAGTAGCTTGTAAAGGACATGTCACATTTAATATACCAGCCTAAAAAGGACATGTCACATTTAATATACCAGCCAAAAGGGACATGTCACATTTAGTGTGCTAGCATATGAAGGGTGTGTTTCACACCGAATGTGCTAGATCGTGAAGATGTCACATTAGTGTGCTAGCTTATGAAGGACATGTCTCAATTAGAGTGCTAATAGCATACGAAGGACATGTCCCAATTAGAGTGCTAGTAGCATATGAAGGACATGTCTCAATTAGAGTGCTAGTAGCATATGAAGGACATGTCTCAATTAGAGTGCTAGTAGCATATGAAGGACATGTCTCAATTAGAGTGCTAGTAGTATATGAAGGACATGTCCCAATTAGAGTGCTAGTAGCATATGAAGGACATGTCTCAATTAGAGTGCTAGTAGCATATGAAGGACATGTCTCAATTAAAGTGCTAGTAGAATATGAAGGACATGTCTCAATTAGGTGCTAGTAGCATATGAAGGACATTTTTTTTTTTATCCACGTAAACAGTAACAAATGCAAATGAATGCATACTGTTAAAGTCCGCTAGCACAATGCCTATTTCATTTTTTATATCAAAAATTGTTTTATTTGCAGTAAGTGTGGACAGGTCTTAAAGTCACTGGACAAAAGAGTGTTTGGGGGCAGAATTCTGCTCATCAGGGATATGATAGAGAATAATAGCTCTATGGATAGACACTGCTGTGCAATATAGGGAGTGCAGTCTGTTGGCTTTTTACACACTCTCTCTCTCAGTATTTCTATATTTATATTCATATTCAAGCAAGATGCTTTGTCCGCTAAAAACAGTTTCTGTTTTTCTAACTTGCATACATATGTATTGTTTATCACTTTGTTGTTACTCATTTAAATTTTTTTTTTTTTTCTTGTGTAATCATGTAAATATTTGTATATCATAGGCCATATGGGGATGCAGGAGACTCTCAGTATCGATTATCTCTCCTCTTTCTGGAAATTTTATGTCGGCAGTTTTTCTGTCATTCCCTTTGACTCTTGCCTTTTTAATTTATTTATTTAGTTTCTTTTTTTAAAGTTTATGATCCACCGTCTTTCTGTTCTTTTCATTCATTTCTTTATCTAGTTTGCTTTATTATCATCCAGTGTCTTTCTGCCTTGGTAGCCCATTTCTTCTGTCTTTGGTTCTTGAAAGTTGTAGACTCATTGCGATCTTGGTGCAGTTGACATCAGGCCAGTATGTGTTGTTGTGATATGGCCATGGTGGAAATGGAAACGCTGTCCATGGAGGACACTGGCAGTCCATTCTGCCCTGTCTGCCTGGTTTGCCTGTTTCAGACCTGCCAGCTCTTCTCTGAATTTTTCTGGAGTGTCTCTGATTTAGAAGTTATTCCCGGAATCCTGAATTAAGTGACAGATCCAGAATTTCAATTTTTTTTGTGTTTTGTTTTTGTTTTAGAAAGTGAGGCATAGGGGTCATTTGTGAACAGGGGGTGATAAAGTATATACAGAGATAAAAGTCTGAATGATGTTGTTGTGGACCTGTTCCCTGTTGGGAAATTTAAGCCATTATGAACTTCACCTCTGTTCCCCCTAGTCTAGGTCCTGCTGGAACGTTTTGTCAGATGCTTCTGCCATTGCCTGCAGAGCTCTGGTCCTCTTCTTACCAGACATTGAGGGCAGGTTTATGAGATCATAAAGGTGTGTGTTCAGTTTCTTCCCCAGAATAGCCATATTGTTTTTAAAAAATGGTAAGTTTTTGTTTCTGCCTGGAAACCTCAGTATGTTACTGTAACCGAATTGGAGTGGATCTGATATTACAATGTGGATCTTACTCTTTGTGATCTGCATCAACACATTTAAGGTTTAGGACTAATTCTGACTGTGCTTTTTTTTTTTTTTTAAAGTTTTCATCTTCCCTTTTTACATTTATACACACTTTTATTGACGAAATGCGCACAAGGATTGCTCATCCTAATTGTAAATGTGTTCATTTGGAGTGATTTGGTGAATGTGTTGTGCCATTTTTTATTTTGCTGGGAAAGTGTGTGTTTATGTAAAAGAGAAAAAAGAGTTTTTATATGCAGCCAGACAAAGAGAAAGGGCTGCGTTTGTGGGGATGCCGTAGGTTTTTTCAGAAGGAAATGTTTTCCCACCTTTTGGAAACTCTGTTTTGTCAATTACTCTGTTCCGTCACACTCTTTGACTCTGTCTCTTCTTTTCCTTTCCTTTTCTGTCATCCACTGCTGTTCTGTCTTTTGACCCATTTTACTGTCTTTGGGTTA
>JADBJO010000125.1:829953-839953 GCA_016801955.1 Conus betulinus | reverse complement strand
TGCAAGTTCTAAATGCGCAGAGGAGAGGAGAAAGATGTATGGGTTTGTTTGATATCTTGAAGTTGGATAATCCCTTTCATAATGCCGTCAACAAACCGGGACCCTTGTCTTTCATGAAGAGAAACAATTCTGAATTTGAGCAAGGGATTAGAAAGACAACATCTGGAGTGTTGTAATATATACTATTCGGTATCTGCCATTTATATTTGTTTCTATTTTTTTCTGATTTTGATTTGGTTTGTCTGCTGCTTTCATGCATATCTGCTGGTCGGTCTCACGCGCGCTTGCACGCACGCGCATGCATATAGACACAGCACAGGCACACAGGCACAGATACACACACACACACACACACACACACACACACACACACACACACACGCTCATACACACACATACACACGCATACACATACTCATATGTACACGCACACACACATACACGCACGCACGCGCACACACACACACACACACACACACGCACACGCACGCACGCAAGCGCGGACGCACGCACGCTCGTGCGTGAGCGCGCGCGCGGGAAAGATAGAAAGGAAGTTTAGAAGGAAAGGTGGACGGGTAAAAAGAATGAGAACAAACGGGGAAAATTAATGTGATATTTTTTTCATTTATTTCGTTTCCTTATTTGTAGTATCGTTGGGAAATGTTTGTCTTTTCCTGATCTGTTGTGTTGTTGTCAAACGTATCCTTTTCCTGGGTGTTAGGTATTGTTAATTCAGCCTTTCCTTACGTGTAGAATTGTCAGACCTTTCCTTCTCCTACTTTGTGTCAATATGATGAACTCATTCTTTTCCAAGCTGGTAGCGCTTTTTACCTGGGTATGATAGTATTACCAATGTACCGTTCTCCAAATCGGAACAGTTGCTCTCGATTTTTTTTTCTGTTTTTTTTTTTTTTTTCTTGTTTTTAATGTCTTTCTTTCCTTTCTTCTTCTTCTCCTCATTTAATCGTAAAGTGCCGTGTCTTGCTTTCCACAAAGAACCGTTGGTAAATTGTGTGCTCCAAAGAAAGACGAGAGTTCCATCCTTTGGGAAACGCGATCTTTTTCATAACACGCGTCCGCCCGCCATCTTTGATATTTCTTGTTTGTCTTTGGCGTCACATTGTCAGTCCTGGGGGTACGCACGGACAGCGGAGGGGAGTGGCAGCATCAGCATGATCTGTTTCAACGTTTGCCCGTTAAAGATTCTTTTGCAGACGCTTAAAGCACATGTGCCATACATGTACATACGCCATATATGCACAGGCATTCTAACACGTGTGCAAACTTACATAATTTATTTCGAGCGGCTCCGCATATTGTCTGGTTGTGTGATGCTCAGGAGAGTGTCACGTGCATATCACGTTCATCCTCGGCGTGGGCACAGGGAGGACTACTGACTGAAATGTCCTTTCAAGTGTAACCTTGCAACATCTACACATCTGCAGTTCAACCATAGGATACTGATTTAAATGCAAGTAATGGCGTTTATGACTGTATTTTTTTTAACCCTTATAGTCCCTAAGTGTACGTGTGCATGTATAAGAATTATTTTTGTACGGTTTAATTCGATCGATCTCTCTCCCCCCCCCTTCCCCCACCATTTCACAGGTGTGGGTTAAAAAAAATTTTTTTTTTTTTTTAGAGGGTTTTAAAATCCATGATTTATATATCATATGTGGATTTCTGGATCTCTCTCTCTCTCTCTCTCTCTCTCTCTCTCTCTCTCTCTCTCTCTCTCTCTCTCACACACACACACACACACACACACACACACACACACACACACACACACACACACACACACACCAAACCTGACTTACTGTTGAGAAAGGGTTCGTAACACTCCAACTCACTGTAAGAAATGTCTTTTAATCATCCACACGCAGACTTGAACACAAATCAATTTCTGATTGTTTCAACAGCTTTGATGATTCGACAGAGCAATTTGAAATTGTCAGATCGCGCTTTTACGTGACTACCTATTGATAATACAATACCTTTACATCGAATTAGAAAAAACATCTTGATACTGTCGTACAGTCCTGTCATGCAGTCTCAGACCGCCATAGAACTCAACAGCGTCATCATCATCATCATCATCAACATCATCATCATCATCGTCATCATCATCATCATCATCATCGTGTTCATCGACATCATCATCATCATCATCGCGTGTTCATCGACCAATGAAAATACGTCAAAGTCTCCGTTCATTTATGCCCTTCTCTCTCTGACCTGATGACCTCTCCCCGTCAGTTCCCATGGTAAATTCGAGTCGGGATCACCGGTATCGGCGAGTCCATGGGGGCTGTCGTTGGACGGACGTGATGGCATCCTCCGGAGGAGACGCTCACCCACGCTGCTATGCTATCTATAGACATACAAAGAAAAGTTTTGTGATGTAAAAATCTTTTGACAAAGTCATGAAACATGTACACGTCTATTACGACGCAGAACACTTTCCGTTGTCTGTGTGCAAAAAGGATGCATGAAATCATAGAAGGCTCAAAGGAAAGAATTTACAGTTCTGTACAAAACAATAATGTACAACACAGGCGAAAACTTCAAAAATGGTATCTGAAAAAAAAAAAGCATTCTTTTACGTTTACCGATGTAGATAAGGAAATAAATGTCAAACCATGGTTAACTTCTTTTCAAATGAAAACTAACCAAGAGGATCAAGATTAGATAATACTGCAGCAGCAGCAGCAGCAACACCGTAAAAAAACAAAACAAAAAAAAAAAACAAACAAAAAAAACAACCACTAAAAACCAAAATTCAGCTGAAGACATTCTTTATTGAGTAAACTCTGACCAGTTCCTTTACAAGGAAAAGAATGTACCTATAAATGCTTCATCTAAGAACGGCCAAAGACGGTCTACATATTCCTACGTATCTTTAATCAATACTGCATACTATTTAAAAAAAAATTACATTTTTTTTTCCTGAAAGAGAAGAGATTTGGTGAAGTGGAGGAAGAGTAGATTGGAGATATTTAGAAAGTTAGGAGTGAAAGTAAGAAGAGGGGGGGGGGGGGGGGGGGGGGGGGGGGAAGAGTGAGAGTATTGGAGAGGAAGGGGAAGAGAAGGGAAGAGGAGAGGGGCTGGGGAGGGAGTGGGGGATGGGGGCTAGAGTGCGGGGCATATGTCAACTGCTTGATGAAAAAGTCTGGTGGCAGATTGGGACTGGACAGAGAAGTGCAGTAGACAGAATCAAGATCTTCACCCTTTGTTTCTGTGATGGAGTTCAATCACCATTTTTGTACTCCCAGTTCTTATGGAACAGGGAGTACTTTACAATGGGAACGAAGAAATGCTGTCTGTGTCTCTGTCCGTGGTCAAAATGTGTTCCACTCGCTCCAGACAAAACTTCTAGGCCGATCTTTCTGAAAATTTGTAGGCATGTTCTTTATAGGTCACGGATGATGCCCGATATTTTATTTCACCAGAATAGCCGTTACTAAGGCTGTAACGGCCCAAAACGGTTTTCCTTCTTTATGGAATATCTCAGATAGTGACGAAATACATTATGACTCATATTATTTTTATAGTACACACACTCGATAGTTTACACACACACACACACACACACACACACGTATACACACACACACACACACACACACACACACACACACACACACACACACACACACACACACAGCCGCACACATTTGCAGCCACAACTTTAAGCCAGATGTTGACAGAAGGCGTTTGAAATCGCCAGCCTATTATGAGCAGTCTCCACCTTCCCGTACCTTTCTCGTGACCGCATGTCTCTTTGAAGTGGAAGCCGTCCCCGAACCCACAAAGCGCTGGAAGCCTGGAGTACACCCACCGAATGGACAATGGGAGGAAGACTGACCACCTTCAGACAAACAGACAGCTGGTAAGTCACTTGACTGTCGAACTGCACGTAACAAAGTTGAATTCAGCTCATGTTTTGTGGGACTTTTATACCTTCACAGCTAGCCAGCCAAATACATACACATGCATGTACACACGCACGAACGCGCATGCGCGTGCACGCGCACGCACACACACACACACACACACACACACACACACAACACACACATGCACACACACACATGCACAGACACGCACACAGACATGCAGACAGACAGACAGCACAACATGCACACAGACAGACACACAGACAGACACACACACACACACACACACACACACACACACACACACACACATTGAAACACACACACACAACACACACACACACACACACACACACACACACACACACAACCCACACACACACACACACACACACACACACACACACACACACACACACACACACACACACACACAACACACACACACACACACACACACACACACACATACACACACACACACACATTGAAACACACATACACACAAACACACACACACACACACACACACACACACACACACACACACACACACACACACACACACACACACACACACACACACACACACACACACACACACACACACAAAAACCATTCCAATCCAAATGTACTAAACGGGTAAAAGCCGGATCTAGTAGAATCCACAAAACCTACGATCAAATGATAAAAAACATTCACCTTAATGTTTAACACTGAAACATTATATCCAGTGGAACATCCCTACACAAGACCTTCATCAATAGCGCTTATGACTTAATGTCATACCCAGAGCCAACACCCTATAAGAACATGTTGCTTAGTGATTGCCTCATTGCAAGGTATAGACCTCTTCAGCTGTTGAAAAGATACGAACGTGTGTGAAAGGAGTGGTCTCAATGTGATCGGCACAATACTGTTTGCTGACTCTCCAGTGGCAGAAGGTGTTTATTCTTTAAGGTTCGGACGGTTCATGATCTGTCTCTGTGTGTGTTCCAATCCTCTTGCCAGAGGCTTTTTAGGTCACTATGACTTTGGTGCCGACCTGGACAATTCTTTATTTCGTCGGATCTTCTGGAAGAGAGAGAGAGAGAGAGAGAGAGAGAGAGAGAGAGAGAGAGAGAGAGAGAGAGTTGATGCTTATAGAGAGAGGAGACATTGTGATGCTGAAGTATAGCTCAGCCGCAGCACCGCAAAGGACGATATCAGGGCTGTCATCTCGTTGAAGTCAACTCTCAAAATGAATTACAATACAGCTCAGCAGCAGCAGATCTTTCGTCAAAACTTCGATCAATAAAAAAACGTACAACAAACAACAACTACAACAACACCACTACACACACACACCCATTAACACTGATTTTCTTTAAAAAGAAATAAAATACAATAAGAACACCTCACGCCGTAAATTCGTTAAGATCTTTCGTCTGTAAAATCTTCGATCGAATAAAAAACGTTGATGTCTTTCATAAATTAACAACAAACAACAACGTTGTCCCTTGCTGTTTGGCGGACTCACTAACAATTTTTTTTTTTAAGTTAAAAGAAAGTTGTTGAAATCATGAGCAAACTTACCCGTCATACAAAAGGTCTATGATCTCCGCCCCCCCGCCCGCCGCCCCCCCCCCCCCCCCCCCCCCCCCCCCTTGCTTTATCGAGCCGGCCTTTTAGGCTGTCAGCAGCTTTAGACTACATGTCTTCCGGCCAAGGTCAAGTTCAAAAAAAAAAAAAAGAAAAAAGAAAAAAAAAAAAAAAAAAAGAAAAAAAAGGGAAGAAAAAAAAAAGAAAAAAAAAGAGGGCCGGTATGATTGGACGATGTAAGGTGTGTGTCTGTTTCTACGGGTCTAATAAACTCTTAGGAAACCTAGTCCCTTCCTCTCTACCTTTTCACCACCACGTCAACAAACAAACAAACCATAATATGCTTCAGTCTATTTTCTATGCAAAGCGCACGTGAGAGGCACGAAGGGAAAAGGGACATCTCCTCGTTTCCAACAACTGCCTCGTTAAAACAGAAGATGCCTGTTCGTGCATTGGCGCATTCAACATCGGCGTGAGTTTGAATTTAAGTTCATAATAAGAGCAAGTCGGTCCCACGTAGTCTTATTTAAGGGCTCACATCACGTGGAGCGGTGAGTGGGTGGGTGGATGGGGTGTGGAGGGGAGGGGGGGTCGGGGGAGGGGAGGGGAGGGGAGTCCTCACCTGAAAAATAAAAGAAAACCAACGAAGACGAAAA
The DNA here is from genome assembly GCA_016801955.1 of Conus betulinus. Taxonomy (NCBI): domain Eukaryota; kingdom Metazoa; phylum Mollusca; class Gastropoda; order Neogastropoda; family Conidae; genus Conus; species Conus betulinus. Next base: position 833,817 of record JADBJO010000125.1, on the reverse strand, counting down.
TTCAAATTGGTATGATGGTAGCTTTCACAACTCTTGTTCAGGCTGTTTATAGTCAAGTCAAACAACAACATCAACACACACACACACACACACACACACACACACACACACACACACACACACACACACACACACACACACACACACACATATACGCATATACACACACATATATATAAATAAATAAAATGAATAACAAATAAATGAATAAAATGAATAAGATAAGTAAACAAAAAAATGAATACAGAAATGATAACATTTTCTTTGCCTAACCCAGATTTCGTGTACTTGTAAAAGAAGACATTAATTTGTCTTTGCTACTTCTCTCGACTGACTTCCTCCAAGGATGAATTTTTGCAGCTCGGTTTGCTTTTTATGTGCGCCAAGAGCTTCACGCGCACATGACAGTGTATCTGAAGGAGATAGCATTTTCTTTACGGCTGTGGTCGATGAATTCACCATGACGGCAGCTATATCCCGTCTTCTGAGGATTTAACTCCTCTCACAAGGGAAGGATAACTGTTATCCTCCTCCCCTTCTCCTCTCCTCCTCCTCCTCATTCTCCTTCTTCTTCTTCTTCTTCTCATTAAGAGTGTCTATACAGCACCTGCCCTCGGTTAGAAACCAAGCTGTGCGCGCTTTAAACTCTCACACTCTCGTTTACACAACGGGCTGCCTACCTGGGTAGAGCCGACTGAAAAGCTGCCTGCTAGCGCTTAATTCTGTCGTTTCCCGTGTCATTCAGTGAATATCAACCATTGAGCTTTTATACCCCCCCCCCCCCCCCCCCACCCCCATTTATTTTTTCTTAATTTCTCACGCAGGGTGCATGCTATGTGTAACGTGTCATCCATACCAACGGTCATACGAAAGTTGACGGTGGGATTTTGCGTGTGTGGAGGGTTATGCATGGAACATTGGTTTATAGTCTCATTCGAAGGACTTTTTAGGAAAAGAAGTTAGAATCAATATCAACATCAACCCCCACCCCTCCCCCTTGTACCGAAACGGCCCAGCGGAGATTCGAACCTTCAACCATAGGATCACCAAGATTACGAGTCCAACACTCTACCAGTTGAGCTATTTCGACCCCTCGTCATGCTTTCCACGAACTTCAAACTAGTCCTGCAGACAATCCCCTGATAAAAATTGTATTTAGTGACAGTTTATTGTTGTTGTGTTGGGGTCTAATTCTTATCAAAAGCCGCATTAGTCAAGGATAATCACATTGCTATGTTACGATCATAAAGGTTTGATCTGAAAAACTGGTGTATTATATCAGCCCCCGTGTGGTGCTGTGATGTGTGTCGCGGTATATAAACTGGAAGGTCATCGGTTCAAGTCCCTTCAGAGGCTTCGGCGGAAATCACGCAGGAGAGAACAACAGAATCTCTCTCTCTCTCTCTCTCTCTCTCTCTCTCTCTCTCTCTCTCTCTCTCTCTCTCTCTCTCTCTCTCTCTCTCTCTCTCTCTCTCTCTCTCTCTCTCTCTCTCTCTCTCTCTGTGTGTGTGTGTGTGTGTGTGTGTGTGTGTGTGTGTGTGTGTGTGTGTGTCTGTCTCTCTCTCTCTCTCTCTCACGCGCGCGCACACACACACACACACACACACACACACACACACACATACACACACACGCACGCGCGCGCGCGCCGGCTTTTCTTTTTGTTTTTCCCTTAACAAAACCTGATTTTAGACGGACTTAGATCTAATATTTTCTCTGGCAGAAAAGACTTTCATCATGAGGAAAAAATCTTATTTTTTCAACAGTTCCAGTGTGTGTGTGTGTGTGTGTGTGTGTGTGTGTGTGTGTGTGTGTGTGTGTGTGTGTGTGTGTGTGTGTGTGTGTGTGTGTGTGTGTGTGTGTGTGTGTGTGTGTGTGTGTGTGTGTGTGTGTGTGTGTGCGTGCGCGCGTGCGTGCGTGCGTGCGTGCATACGTGCGTGCGTGCGTGCGTGCGCGCGCGCGTGTGTGTGTGTGTGCGTGTGTGTGTGTGTGTGTGTGTGTGTGATGTGCGCCTGCGCGCGAGCATGCTTGCGCGTGCTTGTATATATATATATACAAGTGTGTGTGTGTGTGTGTGTGTGTGTGTGTGTATGTGTGTGTGTGTGTGCGCGCGCGCGTGCGCGCGCGTGTGAATACGCGCTTGCGTGCGTGCGTGTGCGTGTGAACCTATTCATACAGATCGTCTGTTGTCAGTCAATGTTAAGTCCCTCCTCCATCTTCTCAACAGGTCGCCCCTCTCTCTTTCACACATCAGACACATAGCTGGCCCCTCCCACATCTGCCACATCTACGTTCGTCCGTGTACACTGCGTGTCCCTCGCTGTCACCCCAGAGTAGTTCCCTGGTCTATAAAACAGGAACACGGGGAGATTTTTTTTTTTGCTTCTTCTGTCATCGTCTTCTCCACCTTGGTCAGTGTTCATTTGGTTGTGGTTGGGGAAACCAGTCTGGTAAGCTCTCTTTGTCTGTTGTCTGTTTAGCTTTCCTTACTTCTTCTTTGTTTTTTTTTAGTTTTCTTCTTTTTTTTCTTTTTCTTTTCTTTTCTTTTTTTTTTAATTCTTGTCTGGGGGGTTGTGTTACTTTTGTTTCTCTATTTCTTTTCCTGTCTTTTTTTTTTTTTTGTCTTTGTTTTCTGTCTGTTTGTTATGTTCATTTATCTTTTGTGTCAGTTTTTCTTTTCTCTCTGGCTTTTGTTGTTTTCTTTTTTTCTTTGTTTTCTGTTTCTCAGTGACGAATGCGAGCCCTTGTGTACGTGTGTTTCTACACCTGAGTATATTTTTTTTCTTTCTTAAACATTTGTTATGTCTGCCATTCTTTGTGGTGTGTGTGTGTGTGTGTGTGTGTGTGTGTGTGTGTGTGTGAGCGCACTCGCAACACGCGATTGCTAGCTCGATGCTCTATCAACTGAAGTGATGAACAAAGTGAGCTTTCAATCGCCTCTAATTGGATAAAGGCATACAGGAAGACAGGAGAGAGGAGGCAGAGAAAGGAGAAAGGTGGGCTTTTTTTTTCTTTCACTCATTGACAACGTTGGTCCACACTGGGACACAAATGAGTCATTTCTTTAGAAGTCATAGACAAAAAGCTGCGTTTCTAGCCCACTAAACAAACAAGGGGGAAAGCGGCACAGAAAGAATACATTTCGAACATTTGTACAGGTGTCCTATAGGCGACTTTTTTTTCAGCATTCTTTATTGATTATCACTGAAAAAAAGCTCATAAAAGATGGGTAAAATGGCGATTCTGGCATCGTCTTTATGTCCTCACCCTCATTGATCATTACATTAGCAAAAATAAAAAACCAGCCAAACACTGATTAAAAAAAAAAGAAAAGTAAAATTATAACACTGGCATTGAGGATACTTTCGAGCTCAGACAAGCTTTTTTTTTTTCTCTTTATTTCGTCTGTCCTGTCTGCAGAAGACTCAACAGGCCAAACATGTTGTTTTTCCATTGTATTCTCTTTGTTCCATTTGTTTGGCTGTGTAGAAACAAATCTTTCTTCTCTCTTCGATTCTTGCCTGAAGTCACTTCAATTTCAGGTCACCTCCAGTTTTTTGTTGGCTGTAGGGCATTTGGTCTAGAATGGGGGCCGGAATAGCTCAGTGGTAGATCGCCGGAATCGTAATCTTGGTGATCCTGGGGTTGCGGTTCCAGTCTCCGCCGGCCCGTTTCGGTACAGGGGAATTTTCGCTCGGAGTTAACATTGGTTCTGACTCCATTTTCTGTACAGTCTTTCGAATGAGACTATAAACCGAGGTTTCCATGTGTGAACGCACGCATAATATCTTGCACACACGTAAAATCCCATCACCAACTTTTGGAAGAGAAGGCCAGTTTGGCCGTTGGTATGGATGACACGTT
>JADBJO010000125.1:817453-819953 GCA_016801955.1 Conus betulinus | reverse complement strand
CTAAATGTGAGGAACTTTAACTTTGTACACATCAAATCTGTTATTTGATAGAATATTACTTTGCCCTGTTTGTATCTATTGCCGATCAGTCTTTTATCGGATTGCTTGATAGTTGTTTTAATAAACTTACTTTCTTCTCCCGCTTCTTGATATAGACATGAATACCCTAGCTCCGGCTCTTTTAAAGAAATGCGTACATTTGAAACTCACTTAATTTTTACCCTTGAGTCGAGATCAAATAGCATATTATACGCTTTCGAGGAATTCCACCATTGTTCATTTTTAACGACTTCAACCAGTAGCGGATATTTTTAACAGCAAAATTTATATTTAGAGAGAGAGAGAGGAGAGAGGAGAGAGAGAGAGAGAGGAGGAGAGAGAGAGAGAGAGGGGGGGGGAGAGAGAGAGTCTTTTGGTTGATCTAAGAGAGAGAGAGAGAGAGAGAGAGAGAGAGAGAGAGAGAGAGAGAGAGAGAAAGCACGCGCTTGCGTGCGCGCCTGCTTTTGTGTATAGTTATTGCTGACGCTTGTACATTGTGTTTTGTTGTGGTCAATGGAAGGGACTCGGTGTGGGGTTTTATGGACTTAACCGTTTTCAGGAATGAATTGTTCCCATGTTCTCACTGGAAACTGACCTTCTTTTCCCACTGCCAGACGAAACACACTCTCGACTTCAGCACTCCTCCCTACTAAGTAAACTCATCTTCTTTTCCCATCCTATTTCCTGCTCCCCCCCCCCCCCCCCCCCCCCCCCCCCACCTCCCCCCCCCCCCCCCCATACCCCCCCCCCCCCCCCCCCCCCCCCCCCCCCTTTTTTTTTGTAATTGCTATTTTTGGCTTGCTTGTTCCTACTGTTTTTGCTTTTTTCCTCCTCTTCCCTATTTTTTTTTCCTTCTTTTTCCCACTTTCTGCATACTCCTTTTTTTCTTTTTTCCAATTTTCAACACTTTTGCTGACGTTTTCCTAATCTTTCCTTACTTTATTTATTTTTTCCCCCAATCTTCTTTATTTTGCTCACCATTTTCTATTTTTCTTTATTTTTTCCTAGTCTTCGATACTCTTGTACTTACCTTTTCCTTTTTCGTGCTGTTGTTTCTCTTTACATACTAAAAAAAACAAACTTTTGCTTCTTTTCCCACACCCCCCCCCCCCCCCCCCCCCCCCTCCTCTTGCTTCTTTTCCCACTTTTTTTACGTGTTCTTAATCTTTCCTACTTTTGCTTATCTTCTCGAATTCTTTAATTATTTTACTTATTCCAATTTTCGTTTATGTTTCCTGATCCTCCATGCCTTTTTTATTTATTTATTTATTTATTTTTTTTTAACCTTTTCTACTTTTCTTACAATTGTTTGCAGTTTCTCGTTCTTCCGTACTTTGCCTTTTCCGGCTCTTCCCTGCTGTTTTTTGTTTGTTGTTTGTTTCCCCACTCTTCCTTACTGGTTTTTCCTTCTTATCCCCACTCGTCTCTATGGGTTTTTGTTTCTTTTCCTACTCTTCCCTATTGGTTTTTGCTTCTTTTCGCACTGTTCTCTGTTGGTTTTTGTTTCTTTTCCCACTCTTCCTGCTGTTTTTTGCTTCTTTTCCCACTCTTCCCTACTGTTTTTTGCTTCTTTTCCACTCTTCCATACTGGGTTTTTGCTTCGATTCCCTGTCCTCCCTACTGGTTTTTGCTTTTTGTCCCAGTCTTCCCTGCTGTTTTTTTTTCCTATTTTCCCACTCTTCCCTGCGTTTTTTTGCTTATTTTCCAATTATTCCGTACATTTGCTTAGCTTTTCTACCTTTCCTATACGTCCCTACTTTGCATCCTTTTCCCTCCTTTTCCTGTCCTTTCCAACCTTTGCTTACCTTTTTTTTCTGATACTTTCGCTTGCGTTTTTTCCATTCTACTGTAGGTTTGTTTAGCTTTTCCTATTCCTCCCCTTTGGTTTGATTTTTCCCAGTTTTTCCATATGTTTGCATACGCGTTTTCCCCCTTCTTCCCCATACTTTTGCTGACACCCCCCCCCCCCCCCTCTTTTGTTTATTTTTTTCCTACTTTTGCTTACTACTTTCGTATTGTTTCATACTTTTACTTACTTTTCCCCAAGTCTTCCTTTCATTTTTGTACTTTATGATACTCTTTTTTTTTTACTTTTCTAATAATAGATGAAGATGATGACGACGATGACGATAATGATGATGATGATGATGATGATGATGATATTGCAAGGCTTGATAACATCAACGGCGACGAAGATGATGATGTTAATAATGATAATGATGATGATGATGATGATAATAATGATAATAATGACAATGATAATGAAATAATAATCATGATAATAATGATGATGATGACGATGATGATGACGATGATGATGATAATGTAGTATTTCAATAACAATAACAACAATGTCTGTTATTCTAACACAAGCTTTATAATAAAAAAAATGCTGCTGCTAATACTAAATGATTTGATGACCATAATACAAAAATCCTCTTGGTTGTCCCACAGGGTTCGA
>JADBJO010000125.1:794953-797453 GCA_016801955.1 Conus betulinus | reverse complement strand
CGTTTTTTTTTTTTAAAAACCCTCTTTTTATATGTTTATCTGTTTATTTCTTTTCCCGTGGTGGTGCCTCTTTAGAAATCAGGCGAGAGAAAAAAAAAATCACTGATATGTCACTCCTTCATTGAACGAAATGTTCCTCTTGTTTGTCGCTTTAAAGCACGATCACTTCAAGACAAGGGAGAGACTGGGGTGATCAGCTGTTCCTAGTGTCCTTCAGGAATCCACATGTACTGAAAACGAAAGGAGATTTAAATAAACACGCGTATGACGGTCTCAGGCTGAAGCACGACTCAACTTGTGAGGCTATGTTTATTCACAGACTGAGAAATCTGTCACCATTTTTGTTTGTGGTTCAGCAGCACCTCACACTGCAATGTCGTGTGACGTGAGAGTTCACTGACGTGAAGGCTACTTGTGTTAAGTAAATTAGAGACACTGAGGAGGAGAGGGAGAGAGAAGAGCAGAGGGTGGGCCGGGAGACGGTGGGTGTCTTTGAGAGTGGACGGTTGAAAGGAGACGGAAGGAGGAGGGGGGGGAGGGGGGGTGTCTTTTGTGGGAAGGCAGTGAGCCGGAACGACAACAGAGCGATCGGTTTTGTTCTGCCCGACTGAACTGATAGTTTTTTCAGGCTTTTGTTCCAGTCCACATCAGTAGTCGTTGGCAGACCACCTTTTTTTTTTTTTTTTTTTTTTTAAACACCCGATCAACATACATTGAAAGATCTGCTTGTTGTGACGTGGAAAGTGCTCTTGCTTCGTCACCGATTTTGTATTTATTGACTGATTGGTTTATTTGTTTATCTGAATTTGTATAATTTACGTTACGGACATCCATTTTTTTTTGTTTTTTATGTTTGCAATATGGATGCTTTTCAATAAGGGACATACTCGCGGGAAATAGTTCTCTTCTCCTTGTCCTTAACCAACTTACTGTCGACTTACTTTCTTCATACGTAGAGTCGTTCTGGAGTCCTTTTGACATATTGTGTGGCTGGAGTTGTGGTTATGAGACTAAGAAAAAAAATATTCATTTCAACTTCGGACTGTGACGTTCAGAAGATTCTAAATGCACCACCACAATGATGAACACAATGAATCAACTAAAAAGACAACAACTAAGCGCCAATAACAAAAATGTGCGTAAGGATATATGAAAGACAGCACTGACAACAGCAATAAATTTCATATTTGGTAGAGGTGAAAAAAAAAGCAAACAGACGAATAATTGAGAATTTAGTAAACGTTTAGGCAGAGGAAAACATAAATGATGAAAGATGACGGAGGAGAAGGGAAGTGGAATGAGGGGTGATGGTATGGTGATTCGGAAAGTCGGAAGGGACATACAGGAATGCAGACAGGAGATGGGGTTTAGCGGGGTTGATGGGATGTGGTAGAGGGGGGGAAAGGGGAGAGGGGAAGAGGGGATGGATGAAGCAGAAGCAAAGAGCATAGCTTTCACTGGAGCATTGAAATGCCCGGGCACCTGAACACAGTCGTGCAGTTTTGAATTAACAAAGAAATCATCTATAAGTAAGACCCCCCCCCCCCCCCCCCCCCCCCCCCCCCCCCCCCCCCCCCCAAAAAAAAATCGCAGCAGCAAAACAAAACAACACAATAACAAACAAACAACAATAACAGGAAAATCTATGCATGGAAACTTTTTCTGCGAGAAAAAAAGCACTGCTCTTGACATTAAAAAATATCATTATTCCATTTCTGATAATAAATGACAACAACAACAACAATAAGAACAGCAACAACCAGCCGCCGTGGCGAAAAGGTTAGCGTTGCGGACTCCCGGCTGGAAGGTCGTGGGTTCGAATCCCATCAGAGTCATGTGGGTTTTCCTGCCCCGACCGGCTCCTACCCAGAGTTGAGTTTGCTGCGGACTCAGTTGGGAAGACTGGGACCACACTGTCGAGTTTCATCAACTTAATGAATGCGTTTCTGAAAGCGTTGCTCAAATTTTATGACCAACACTGCAGGTGCCTGTATATCTCGGGCCTGGCTGACGCCGGGATATATTATGTAAGGAAGCGTAGAGTACAGCCCTGTCATGTAGTCTCAGACCGAAATGGAAATCCGTAGCATCATTTTAATCATCCTCATTCTCATTGATCAGCATAACCAAAAAAAGTCTCAATTCTGTGCCCCTTCATGCTCTGCTCTCATGGTGACCTCAATTTCGATGTCCTCTCCACGTCTGTGGCTTTGGTTTGGTTCCGTCGGGGTCACCGGTATCGGCGAGTCCATGGGGGCTGTCGTTGGACGGACGTGGTGGCGCCCCTCCGGAGGGAGAGCTCACTCACGCCGGCTCCGCGACTAAGCAATTATTGTCGTCAGTAGGGGGCTTAGTAGATGGTGTCCTGCATATGTTAGATCAGAACAGACGCCACTGAACATCACCGAAGTGACTGGGCAGCAGTGCAGCGTCTCCTCCGGTGGGTTGCCTCTTGACGACTTGACATTGACTGCTCCCTGCGGATTGCGCCGGTGCCGGG
>JADBJO010000125.1:777453-789953 GCA_016801955.1 Conus betulinus | reverse complement strand
CAGACCCGGTGATTTCAATGGTTTGTATAGTACATGGTTTCCCAGGTGTTTCTGGAAACGTTTTGGAAAGTATTGCACAGTTCAAGAAGGGAGATAACTCAGTTTAATTTTGTTTTGTTTGTTTTTGTTCACCCAAGACATAACCGCATCCAGATCGAAGAGATAAGTGACTGTCTTTCGTCCCTTTGCTTACGTTGTTTTGAATTATCTGTCGTGTTTGAAGAATGCCCACTAAGTCGAAACATGTTCTGTTTATTTTGTAATTTATTTGTTCCTGTGTCGGGCGATCCAGCAATTCTGGTTTTTTTTTTGTTTTTGTTTCAATTTCAGCCTGCAGTACTTCTGTACTTTGAAACCCTTTAAGATCTGTACTGATGACGTCCCTCAGTCTATAAATACATACCACCGACGTCAGAGTTCAGGTCTGAGAAATCACCCGTGACGCTATGGGTGTCTGCTTGGAATCTTGTAGGCTACGCACCATAATGCGTATCTGAAGGGAAAACGGAAACAGGCAACTATTGGACAAAATGTAAAAATGCGATTAATCGAACTGTACTTATCTTTCATGTGTATAGAAAAACTACTCACTCGATCACACACACAAACTCGAAACGCAAAGAAAATTTTGAGAAACGGAGACACTTCTGCTAAAAAAAAAACATCCATGAATAGATTTTTCTTTTGGCAGTGTTTTCTCTTATGAGTATTTCATCCCCAGTTAAGTGTATGTTTGTTTCACCATAATTCTTCTGTCTATGCTAGCTTTGCATTCATTTCGCTTAACACATCTTAACCGTTTCAGTGTTCGACTGATAACACCGATATGTGGCAGTAACAAGAAAAGCGATTCGTCACAGCACCAGCAGAAATGATAGTATGGCACTGTACCCCCCCCCCCCCCCCTTTTTTTTTGGTACCGGCGCATAAGTCTATTTGTCAATGAACTAAATCACGTAAAAAAGTATTCCTTAAGTTAGTTTGAAAGCGAGTTTCAAGGTGAGATGACTGAAGGCGGAAACTGAAGGAATTGTTTTAAAGAAAGACTAGTATTTCCGCAAGACAATACAGACAAACAGAGTACAGGACAAAACACGGTGCATTTCGACCTTTGGGCCTCCCTCAGGCATGAACAAACAACATCAAGGACAATGAAAACGGAGAACGAGCAGCCACTTATTTTCTCAAATCTGGCGCAAGATGGGCGATAAATGAAAACGTTTTCATTGTCCTGAATGTTGTTTGCTTTTGCCTGAGGAAGACCCCAGAGGTCGAAATGCATCGTGTTTTGTCCTGTAATCTGTATGTATTGTCTTGCGGAACTAAGATCCTTTTTTTTTTTTTTTTTTTTTTCTAAAAATATATTTTTTAAGCCCCATCCACATACCCCTTCGACGCCTGCATACCTCCGCACCCCGCTCCCCACCCCACGCTTCCCCCCCCCTCCTCTCACAAGAGTCCTTGTTTTGGTCAAAGATACAAAAAAAAAACCCCAAAAAAAAAAACCCAACAACACCCCCCCCCCCCCCCAGTTTCATTAGCAAATTAGCGCTCTCAGGTAAAGCATCATTTATCATGCAGCCTAAATGCATATGGAATGTATTCGAAATGAACAACATTTCATATGTTCTGTAATAACTGTACTTCCTCAGTACAGCTGTTTCTTGGAATAAATGTTTACGTCTTTTTCTTTAGCCAGGTTGTACTTGGCCAGTGAGTTTACTTCTCAATGACTTAAGTAGCCGCATTCTTTTTTACAGTCGCAGAACCTGCTGTTTATTTTTTCCAACGATTGAAAACTGCACTTAACATTTTTTTTTTTTTTTTTGCGAAAGAGATAAATGAAACAATCTTTCGATCACACATCCACTATCTTTTATTTATTTATTTTTACTGGGATACACAAAGTGATACAATGTTGCAGATCTTTCATTTTTCATTTGACTGTCTTGTTGCAAACACTAAATTTATAAATTGTCGTTGCTGCTGATAAATGATGGCGCACGGTGTCTGTTTAATTAGTGGATTCACACACAGTCAGAAAAAAAAAGTGTTCAATCAGTTTGAACAGTTTGCCGTTTATGCAGCAGAATAGTAATGACCAGTCATGTTCCTTGAGACATGATGAAAAAAAAAAAAAAAAAAAAGGAAGGCTAACTGAATCGCAACGTCACAGAGCATCATTTTCGGCTTAAAAACTCTCTCAGCCTGCCCAACAGTATATCAAAGTATATGGGTATGTCATTCAATGAGGGAAAGTTAAATGTGGCGGGGGAAAAGGAATGGGCTGCGTTCCTCCATGTTGCCGTGCCCCAGATGGCGCGAATCTTGACAGTCCACTGGCCCTATGGCCATAAGGCGATAGAATTGAAACCTTTAACCCTTTTAGGGTCCAAACTAACGTTTAACCCTTTTAAAGTCCTGACTAACCTTTAACCCTTTTAAAGTCCTAACTAACCCGCTGGCGGCGCCAGGAAACACTTATAACGTCGGCATCTTAGTATTGCGCTAAGAACATATTATGTGTCACCTACCTACTGCTCCTCAGTTTTGTCTGTGACGGCAGGTTTGCTATCCAGCCACGGAACACGCACAGGCACGCACACGCGCGCGCGCGCGCGCACACACACACACACACGCACGCACGCATACACGCACGCACGCACTAATACACACACACACACACACACACACACACACACACACACACACACACACACACACACATTATGTTTATCCGGCTGTGTGCGCATGCCATACTGGCTGCCACTGCACGCTTCAAAACGTAAAATCAGAACGTCAATGGTTAATCAGAATTAGAACCAGTTAGAATTCCCCGACCTGCTCCTAGGTTGTTGTTGTTTTTTTCCCCCCCACCTTTTTCAACCCTAGTTTCAACGATGTTCCTACCCTAACCGTTTTAATCAAGAATTAATCAAGTTACTCATAACGAAAACAAAAAAAAGAGAATGAATGAAAAATGTCTCAGTTATCACGAGAAACATGGTCCTCCTTACAACAGTTGTGACCGGTGGGGGAGAAGGCATCTGTCACGATGTCGTGGCTACTGAAGCGGAACAAGGGGCGCGTGCAGCCCAGTGAGAACCTGAAGCAGAAGGACTGCGCCCAGTCCATCAGCTCCTCCATGACCTCGCTCACCCCCTCCAGCTGGACCTGGCCATCCGGGACATGCTCAGCATCAACCCGCCCCGAAACCGCTGCGAGGAGTACTGTCGGGGTGAGCGGAAGGGTGGTGGTGGTGGTGGTGGCAACCCAGCTCTGTGTGTGTGTGTGTGTGTGTGTGTGTGTGTGTGTGTGTGTGTGTGTGTCTGACTGTCTGTCTCTGTCTGTCTGTACGTGTATCTCTGCTTTGTCCCTGTGTGCCCCTCCCTGTCTGTCCGTCTGTCTGCCTGTTTGTCTGCCTGCCTGCCTTCCAGTCTGTCTGTCTGTCTGTCTGTCTCTTTATCTGTCTGTCTGTCTGTCTGCTCTGCCTCTCCGTGTCTGTCCATATGTGTGTGTGTGTGGGGGGGGGGGGGGGGGGGGGGGAGGGGGCGGGCGCGCGCGCGCGCGTATGTGTGTGTGTATGTGTGTGTTTGCGCGTGCGTGTGACTTCTTTTCTACTGCATAACTATTTTTTCAGATGATGATGATTATTATAATCGGAAAAAAATGGTCATTATCATATTATCATCATATTCATCATCATAATCTTCATCATCGTCATCCTCCTCCTCCTCCTCCTCCTCCTCGTCGTCGTCGTCGTCGTCGTCGTCACCATCATCCTCACCATCATCCTCGTCATCAGTGGCAGGAGTAATAGGCAGTCATTGTCAATATCTGTGAGTGTATTTTATCGTGATGTTTTATATGTACCTCTCCGGACCATTATCCATGGGCAGCCCCAAAGCTCATGTGACATACGTCACGAGGCGATCTGGCTTCGTGAAGCTCGACCATCCAGACTTGCGGGTTCAAAGTGCCGCAGTTTCAGGGGGGGGGGGGGGGGGGGGGGGGGAGTAAGTTGACAGCAGACAGACATCCGGGAGTCATGACCTGGTAACCTGGCACCCTTCGAGTGTGAGAACTTCAGGGTTGAAAACATTTGTCTGAGTGAGGATACTTCTCACGAGGCCTTCTGCCCAACTCTGTCTACATTTTCTTCCTTTTTTGTGGGAACACCAGAGCTTGAACACACCGGAGGGAAGTAGTATTTTATTTCAATATCTTTTCGTTGATGTGGAAGTAGATCTGGTGTTACGTCCGTATTCTCCAGGCTCTGCTCTTGTGATCGGCCTTCCTTCATGTCAAGAAGCAGCTACGTGGAATACATCTCGATTGCCCCCAAAGCAGCTGTTCCGAGAGTTCATGAGGGCTGTTAATCCCCGAAGACCCCTGGTGGGCGGAGCTGTGAGTGGAGTGGATAAACCCGGTGTCTATGTTCATAGTGTATACCAGCTTGGGGAAGATTCTTTTATGATGATGATGATTATTACGAATACTTGTATAGCCTCTATCCTCGGTCAGAGACCAAGCTCTAAGCGCTTTACAATATCCACTCTTGTTTACACAACGGGCTGCCTGCCGACTGAAGAGCTGTCAGCTGGCGCCTCATTCAGTAGTTCTCCGTGTCATCCAGTCAATATCGTTCAATATTGTTCTCTCAATATCCTTACTTCCTTCATTCTTTCCATTTCTCACGCAGGGTGCATGCTATGTGTAACGTGTCATCCATACCAACGGCCAGACTGGCCTTCTCTTCCGAAAGTTGGTGATGGGAGTTTACGTGTGTGTGCAAGATGTTATGCATATGTTTACACACGGAACCTCGGTTTACAGTCTTATTCGAAGGACTGTATGGGAAATGGAGTCAGAACCAAAGTTAACTCCTTGGGAAAAATCCCCTTGTACCGAAACGCCCCGGCGGAGATTGGAACCCACGACCCTAGGATCACCACTGAGCCATTTCGGCCCCCTATAACCGAATAATTATTAGACTTTTTGTTTACATTGCATAGATTTTAACCATTTTCAGGTTACCCACTCGTCGCCTCAAAATCTTTACGTCTCTCCGTAGAATTAATTTACGTATAACCGTTTGCTGGTATCAAGTACGTAACGGCATCATTCTTGCTAGGTAGGATCATCACTAGGACACATGGGCCTCGCTCTGTGTGCAGGGAACCCTATAACATCTTCGGGGAAGCGCAAGCAGCTGGTGAAGATGACGTCGATCGTGATGATTCCGGTGCTGGTGCTGACGACGGGGCTAACGGCCAACACGTTCTTCACCACCTTCACCAACTACATCAACTCCTCTCAGATCCGGGACATCCTGCTCTACAGCGTGGAACTGGGGCAAGGTGCGTCCCTGGGGTTGCGCAGGTCTTGGTACCTTTCCTCTTTCCTTCGTCCACACACACCTACGCATACACATATACACACAACACACAACACAACACACACACACACACACACACACACACACACACACACACACACATATACGCACACACATACACACACACATGTGTACACACCACACACACACACACACACACACACACACACACACACACACACACACACACACACACATGTGTACACTCACCACACACACACACACACTCTCTCTCTCTCTCTCTCTCTCTCTTCTCTCTCTCTCTCTCTCTCTCACACACACACACACACACACACACACACACACACACACACACACACGTGTACACTCACACACACACACTCTCTCTCTCTCTCTCTCTCTCACACACACACACACACACACACACACACACACACACACACACACACACACACACACACACCACACGTGCACACTCACCACACACACACACACACACTCACACACACACACACACACAGACACACACACACACACACACACATACACACACACAACATAAACACTTTCGACGCCTAGTTATGAAACCACCTGATAACCTGCCAGCCTTTTCAAATCCAAATGACCAAATACCCATCTACACCCCTGACTTAGGCTCCAACTTACCAATCCACTACTTTTTACCCTCTAAAAATTCTGCTAATCAGTGTAATGGACAAATCTCCTTCAGGTCATCCATTTTCTTCAAGAGGAACGTGACATGAGTGCCCTTTACCTCAGTGACCTGGGAAGGTCAAGGTCTAAGAGTCTCCTACTTCAAAGGTACCCGGAAACAGACCGTGCGTTGGAAAAAAACTTCCGTTTTGGACTTCCGGTGAGTCGCACGCTCACTCGCTTAAACAGCGGTAGTGCATTTAGCAATAATTGCTATTTCTGCCTTCATCATTCCAGAAAGCAAACATGTACAAGTACATATCATAACGAATTTTTTTTAACTGAGAAAAGGAATGCATATATGTTTGAAGATCAATATTTTGTTGCTAGTAAAGCCGGCTGTATGTCAAGCATAAAGGTCACCATCAATAGCATCACAAGCGGAACTAGTAACAGTAGTCGTTTTTGCTGTTTTGTTGCTCATCTTCTCACAGTAACGACGGCAACCTAATGTATGAATGAAAATTATGACTTGCTGATGACGAAAGCAGCATTAAAGGTGCAAAAGTCATGCTAGCAATTGTGAGAATTTTCATTGTTTTAAACAACGCCTCTCTCTCTCTCTCTCTCTCTCTCTCTCTCTCTCTCTCTCTCTTCGTACGCGCGCGTGCTTGTGGGTGTGTGTCTGTAATTTACAGGACCGACCTTGACCCGAGCCGAGTTCAAATCCAAGGACAAGTTTCTGTCCCTACCTCAACCGTCACCGCTACGAACTGGACACCCTCAACCAGACTGTGACACAAGAGCTGGAGATGTACACGTCACTCATCCGGGTCTTCATCACATGGTTATACTCCGCTATCACTGAGGCCCAGTCAGGGTTTATTTGGAGAAGTCTGGTGGCCTATCAAGAGGTAGATCGATAGATTAATCATATAAAAATTCTGGTTTGATTATTGCATCAGAGCATGATTCAGATCCCTCTCTTTCTCTCTTATTCTCCCCACCGTCCCCCAAACACACACAAGCGCAGACTCTCTCTCTCTCTCTCTCTCTGAGTGACAAACATGTGGTGTGAGAAAGTTATTTAAAGGGGAAATAATAGCGCTAGAAACCGACCTAGATCAACAGCTATTTTAGCCAGTCACTGCAGTCCTGAAAAAGCCCAGTGCAGTCCTGTTTTTTTTTTCCACACATACCCAATCATTTCTCACCCCACTCTCTCACTGGGACGCCTCTCTGCAGAACTGTTCACTAGTTTCTCCTGCACTGTCGGCTGCGTATTAAGGTAGAGGTCTCTTCAGATGTGTTCCTGGTCCATTCTGAAATGCTATCAGTCCATCGTTTTCTTTTTTTTTTTCCCTATCTTGCCCTTTGTCTCTCTCCCTGAAGAGTTCCCTGGAGGATGTTTGAAAAGCAAAGCTATTTGGCTCTTGGTTTAAAGAAAAAGAGAATACCTGTCCTGTCAGACAAAAACAAAAACAAAAAAACACCATAAACGAAAACAAATCACAAAACAAACACCACGCGTTTCGACCTCTTTGATCTTGTTCAAGCAAGACCATTCAAGACAATGAAAAAGAAGGAGGAAGTGACGGTCACTTAGCTCCTCAAACTGGGCACAAAATGGATGTGGAATGGAAACGTCGAATTTGAGGAGTTAAGTGAATGTCTACTCTTCCTTCGTTTGCATTGACTTGACTGTTGTTTGTCTTGCCTGAAGAAGACCAAAGAGGTTGAAACGCGTTGTGTTTGCTTTGTAATGTATTTAGTTTATCGTTTGGCGGCACAGTAATCCTCTCTAATCATGCTCTCTCTCTCTCTCTCTCTCTCTCTCTCTCTCTCTCCCCTCCCTCCCTCTCTCTTCATCTTATTTTAGTTTCTGGCTGCAGTCGTTTCACTTTGAAACCATTTGGATCTTTGTTGTATATCAAGGTAGTTTAGATAATACCGTTGCCTTTAAAACGCACCCAACATGGACCGATCTCAACAACTATTCTACCCAGGAGGCGTAAACTCTAAAAGACTCCTAGTCAGTCCTGCAGGGAGAGTGATTTATAAGACTGGAACTGATAAGTGCGATTCCTCCCCTCCCCCCCCCCCCCCCCTTTTGCAGGTGATCATAGCCAAGGAGTACATGGGTCTGGAGCGAGCCTTGGGCACCATTTTCTACATGGAGGGCCGGTTCCCCTCCCAGGACATCTACCTGTGGTTCTCCGAGAGTCAGGACGTGGCCAACGAGACCTTCCTCCGCCAGGAGATACTCCGACCTGGTCGCCGCCCTCTACAACAAGAACATTGAGGTGGGTCTAGGGTGGAGAAGGTGGGACTGGAGCAGGGAGAGAGAGGGGAGTGGGTGGGACGGGTGGGAGGCGTGGGGTGGGGTGGTGCTTGTAGATTGTGTGTGTGTGTGTGTGTGTGTGTGTGTGTGTGTGTGTGTGTGTGTGTGTGCAAGTCTGTGTGTGTGTGTGTGTGTGTGAGAGAGAGTGAGAGAGAGAGAGAGAGAGATAGAGAGAGAGAGAGAGAGAGAGAGAGAGAGAGAGAGAGAACTGAATGTGCAATTATTCAGCATATATTTTATACACTTCAAAGAAGTAATTCAAACGTGTGGCATTTCTAAAACTTTACACGTGAAAGAGTAAGAGTTGGTATCCATGACTGAAAGCCTTTCCAAACATTATATGTGAAAGAGTAAAGACAGTAGTATTAATGGCTGGAAGGATTTCTAAATATTTCACGAAGAAAGAATTAATTAGTGGTATTAATGACTGAAAGCACCACACGTGAAAGAGTCGAACAGTGGTGCCAATGATTAAAATCATTTCTGAACATTACATGCTGCATGTACAAAAGTAGGACGGTGGTATCAATGACGGAACACATTTCTGAACATTACACGTGAAAAAAAATAGGACAATATTGTCAGTGACTGAAGGTATTTCTGACCATTAATTGCGAACATGTGGGACAGTTGTATGAATGACCGAATGTTTTCCTGAACATTACATGTGAACGAGTAAGACAGTGATATCAATGATGATATTTTATGTAAGAGAGTAGGACAGAGGTATCAGTGATTATATTTTATGTGAAAGAGTAGGACAGAGGTATCACTGATGATATTTTATGTGAAAGAGTAGGACAGCAGTATCACTGATGATATTTTTATGTAAAAGAGTAGGACAGAGATATCAGTGATTATATTTTATGTGAAAGAGTAGGACAGAAGTATCACTGATTACATTCTATGTGAAAGAGTAGGACAGTGGTATCACTGATGATGTTTTATGTAAAAGAGTAGGACAGAGGTATTAATGATGATATTTTATGTGAAAGAGTAGAACTTTGGTATCAATAATTATATTTGTGTGTAAAGAGCAATGACAGAGGTATCAATGATTATGTTTTGTGTTAAAGAGTAGGACAGAGGTATCAATGATTATATTTTATGTAAAAGAGTAGGGCAGAGGTATCAATGATTATATTTTATGTAAAAGAGTAGGGCAGAGGTACAATGATTATTTTTATGTAAAAGAGTAGGACAGTTGAATCAAGGACTGAAAGCATTTCTGAACTTCACCTGTTAAAACGAAACAAAGCAAAGCAAAACGAAACGAAGGAAAACAAAAAACAAACCAAACCAAAACGAAACAAAAAACAAAGCAGAACAAATCAAATCAAATCAAAGCAAAGCAAAGCAAAGCAAAGCAAAGCAAAGCAAAAAGCAAAAAGCAAAACAAAAAAACAAAACAAAACAAAACGATACAAAAACCAAAACCAAAACAAAAGTAAGACAAATCAAAACAAAATAAACAAAAACAAAGCAAAACGAAACAAAACAAAAAAAAAAATAGGATAAAAAACAAAACAAACCAATCCAAAACAAAACAATACGAAACGAAACAAAAGAAAACAGTAGCACAGAAGTCGTGGAGGCTGAAGGCAACCTTCAATCTCCTGCAGGGCAACGAGATGCTCCTGGTAGTGCTGGGCCGCATGAGGGCGGAGATCCGTCGGAACGACCGTGGAGGCATCGGGTCCTTCAAGACGGCGGAGTTCTGGTTCAAACAACATGACCCGCTACATGGACCTCTTGCTGGAGACCCAGAGGGAACTGGCTGTGGAGATCACTCAGGTGAGGTCAGGTCGGATCAGGTGAGAAACGATCAACACAACGTGTGATCACCGAGATGAGGTCACCTCGGATCAGGTCAGAAAAGATCAAGACAGCACGTTATCACCCAAGTGAGGTCACCTCGGATCAGGTAAGAAAAGATCAATACACTGCGTGATCACCTAGGTGAGGTCAGGTCGGGTTAGGTGAGAAAAAGATCAATACAACACGTGATCACCAGGTGAGGTCACCTCGGATCAGGTCAGACAAGATCAATACAACACGTGATCACCCAGGTGAGGTCACCTCGGATCAGGTCAGACAAGATCAACACAACACATGACCACCCCCAGGTGAGGTCACCTCGGGTCAGGTCAGACAAGATCAATACAACTCGTGATCATCCAGGTGAGGTCACCTCGAGTCAGGTCAGACAAGATCAATACAACACGTGATCACCCAGGTGAGGTCACCTCGGATCAGGTCAGACAAGATCAATACAACACGTGATCACCCAGGTGAGGTCACCTCGGATCAGGTCAGACAAGATCAATACAACACGTGATCACCCAGGTGAGGTCACCTCGGATCAGGTCAGACAAGATCAATACAACACATGATTACCATAGTGAGGTCACCTCAGATCAGGTCAGAAAAGATCAATACAATGCGTGATCACCATAGTGAGGTCAGGTCGAGTCAGGTCAGTACAGCATGTGATCATCCAGGTTAAATATCATTGTCAATCCGTCAATCCATCCATCCATGCATCCATCCACCCATCCATCATCCATCCATCCATCCATCCATCAATCAACCAACTAACCAACCAACCAATTTATATATCTATCTATCTTGCCGCTTCTTTCCACTGAATGACAGATGTTTCACCTGTGGTCGTGGCTGGCAGGTGTTGGACGAGAGACAGCAGAGCAACCTGCAGAAGATGGTGGCCATCTCCGTGGTGTTTGTCTGTGTCTTCATCCTCTGCCCCGTCATCATCTACGCCGTCTACTCCTTGACCAACGAGATCCAGAAGTACTCCATCACTCTGGCCGACAGGTCAGCCACTGACTCTGTCACCTGTGTTCAGTGAGAACAGAGAAGTAGTGGGGAGAGGGGGGAGGTATCTCTCCTCGCTTTCTCCCATCATTAATCATTGTGGCAGTCCTGTTCGCTCAAGCAGGTCACTTACTATTTCCGGGAAGTAGTAGTAGTAGTAGTAGTAGTAGTAGTAGTAGTAGTAGTAGTAGTAGTAGTAGTAGCAGTAGCAACAGCAGCAGCAGTAGTAGTAGTAGCAGTAGCAGTAGTAGTAGTAGTAGTAGCAGCAGCAGCAGCAGCAGCAGCAGCAGAAGAGAAGAAGAAGAAGAAGAAGTAGTAGTAGTAGTAGTAGTAGTAGTAGTACTAGTAGTAGTAGTAGTAATGTAGTAGTAAAGCAGAAATAGAAGAAGTATACTATGCTACTTATGAAGTTCTCAGTTTTTTTCTTACTATCTTTCGAACTTTTAAGATGATGATGATGATGATGATTCTTTTTTCTTCTTCTTCTTCTCCTCCTCCTCCTCCTCCTCCTTTTTTTTTTCTTCTTCTTCTTCTATTGTCATTATCATTCTTATTATTTTTATTGTTATTACTATCAAATCATCTTTTTGACGATGATGTTGATGATAATGATGGCTATAATTGCCATTGCTTTTACCAATTTTACATCATTATGATACCATTACTTAAAATAATAACATCATCATTCTAATCCGGATCTTCTCTCCTCCGAATTCTTCCTTCTTCTTTTCAGTTGCATTCCGTAGTTTAGGCTTTCACCATTGCCAGTCTGCGCACAGATCGAAGAAAATAGCGACTTTCTTTGTCCTTTGTTTCCGTTGTTTTGAATGTGGTTTGTCCCTGCCTGAAAAAGACCCAATAGGTCGAAACGTGTTGTGTGTATGTTTTTTGTGATTGGTTTCTTCATTCATTTGGCGACGCAGATATTCTGTTTTTGCTCTTGTTTCAATTTCTGCCTGCAGTCATCTCGCTTTGAAACCGCAAAAAATCTCTCGCCTGTCTTGTATTGTGTGTGAAATAAGCATTATTTCGCACTCAGTTTCGAGTGTTATTCACAAATCGGCCGTTTTCTTTCATGCTGAAATCTGTTTCAGTCTTCTCATTCGTAAAGGCTGTCAGTTTGAACTTAGGATTTTTCAACTCTCTGATGATTGATAAATTCTTTCTTATGTCTTGATTGATACATTCTTCTTATGCTCTTGATTGATACATTCTTCTCATGCTCTTGATTGATACATTCTTCTCATGCTCTTGATTGATACATTCTTCTCATGCTCTTGATTTACATTCTCATACTCTTGATTCATCAAT
>JADBJO010000125.1:687453-767453 GCA_016801955.1 Conus betulinus | reverse complement strand
AACGGAGGAGACACCGCTCTACCGTCTCTAGTCACTTCTATGGTGTTCAGTGGTGCCCATACCGTCATCCTTATCGCACCTGTTGTTATGACAATATCCTGTAGCTATTTCTTCGCCGTTGGTGCCATTCTTTGTCGCCCTCTCGTTCCTGATCATCTTTGTCAACATTGGCATTTCTTTTTTTTTTTTTTCTCTCGAGGTCATGTTGGAATAAGGTCTGGCAATTTCACGGTGGTCATTTCTATCCTCTGACTTCATTCAGAGCGTTGTTGCTATGAACTTACACGATTGTTCTCTGTCGTTCTGTTTCGTTCTATATATATATATATATATATATATATATATATATATATATATATATATATATATATTATACATTTTTTTTTTCATTGTTGTTAGGATGCCCCGAATGTTGTATACTGTCTGTCTTGTAAATTTTTGTGCTGGCTGCTCTGGTGTTGTTGTTATGTCTTTCCTTTTTTTTTTTTTTTTTTTTTAATCCCGATACTTCTTTCCCTTCTTTCCTTTCTGTCCCATCTGTCGTGTGCTGTACCTTCCATTTTCATCCAATTTTCCTTTCCATTTTTTTCTCTCCTCTTTTTATTTTCCCCTTTCTGTCGTGCTCTGTCTTCCTTTTCATCCAGTTCTCCTTTTCCTTCTTCCTCTTTATCCTTGCTGTCACTAGTTCTGCTGTTTCATTCCACATGACTTTAGTACATTCCTTTTTTTGGCCTTATAATTATCCTCACGCTTTTTTTTTTTTTCCCCTGACCTCTTGTCTGCTCTTTTCAAAATGTTACATATTGTATGTGTGTGTTTTTCTCTCCGTCTTCTTTCTGTTGTTTAAAAAAAAAAACCTGTCTGCCTTGTTTCTGGTCCTATCGTGTTTGTCCTTTCCTTCGTATTCTCCTTTTTCGATTTATTTGGAATCATGTCTTCTTTTTGTCCTTTCTCCTAAAGCCTCCTTGTCGGTCTGATTTCTTTCTTTTTTTTTTTTTTTAAATTTTATTTTGTTGGTGGTTTTTTTTTTTTTGTCGTTTCTGTCAGCTCTTTCTTGTCCTAATTTTGTACGTTGCACCATTTGTCATACCTTTCTTTTACGCCTTATTTTTCATTTTTTTTCTTTTTTTTTTTTTTTTTTTTTTTTTTTGGTCCGGTCCTCATTCAATTCTTCCATTATGTTCTCCTTGTTTGTCTTATCCTTGGTCCTAGTGTCTTGTTGTCCTTTCTGTTTATCTGCTTGTGGGTTTGTTTTTTTGACCCGCACTTATCTTATCTTGTCCTTTGTTGAAATCAGCCCTTCCCACTGTATTTTCTCTGTATATATTTTTCTTCTTTTTGTGTCCTTTCTGTCATCTCCTCCTTATTTGCTTTTTTTGTTTGTCTTGCCTTTTTTTCTCTTTTTTTTTTTTTTGTCAGTGAGTGGTATCTTTTTCCTTGTCCGCCTTAGTGTTAAAGCTGTCCTTTTTGTACTCCCAGGTCTTATAGAAGAGGGAGTACTTTACAATGGGTACGAAGAAATGCTGTCTTTGTGTCTGTCTGTCTGCCTGTCTGTGTGTCTGTCCGTGGTCAAAATGTGTTCCACTCGCTCCAGACAAATTTTCTGGGCTTGGGCTGATCTTTCTGAAAATTTGTAGGTATATTCATTATGGGTCATGGATGATGCCCAATGTTTTAATTTACCAGAATAGCAGTTACTAACGGCTATAAATGCTAATTAAAAAAAAAATCAAGTCCGATAAGGGATATAACCACTGCACTGTCGAGTTTTTTTCTTCCAGTAACTGGAAATTGTTTCCCCTGTCAGTCACTGTACTGGGAGTACGTTTATATGCTTTGCATCTTGTTTTATGTCCTGTCTGTCATGTCCTCCTTGTCTGTCTTAGTTTTTGTTGTCCTTCCTTTTGTTCTGCCCGCCAAATCTTCCTTGTCCCCATGCTTTCACTTCTGTAGTTCCCCGTTGTTTTCATTGTTTGTTCGTTCGCGTTTCTCTTTTTCTTTTAGGTCTTCTTACCTTCTTCGTGTTTGTAAACGAAATCTCATCCACCTAGGTGTTTGCTTTCCTTTTTTTTCCTATTCATTTTTTTTTAACCGTCTTTATTTCAATTACACCTGTCTTTCTGCTTTCCTGCTCTCTCTCTCTCTCTCTCTCTCTCTCTCTCTCTCTCTCTCTCTCTCTCTCTCTCTCTCTCAGCCCTGATATGACCCTCTGTGGTTGGCTGGCCCATAAGCAGAATCACCTCTCTCTCTCTCTCTCTCTCTCTCTCTCTCTCTCTCTCTCTCTCTCTCTCTCTCTCTCTCTCTCCGTTTATCTATCTATCTATCTGTCTGGATGCCTGTCTGTCTATCTATCTGTCTATCAATCTATCTGTCTATCTATCTATCCAACTATCTATCTATCTGTAAGTCCTTCTGTTCGTCCATAATCCATCCATCTTTTATCTATTTATTTATCTATCTATTTATCTGTCTGTCTGTCTATCTATCTCTCACTCTCTCTCTCTCTATCGCGCTGATGAGTCCCACACAGGAACGAAAGTCGACTCCAGACAAGCAGTACAGATGATGCTGTTTTCAAAACACACTTTGATGGCCCCTCCCATAGGCTACTAGTGGCAGGGCTTAAACACGTATATTTTAACGCCGCCTTTTTTTTTTTTTTTTTAGATTCTCATTTTCTTCTCTACCCTTCCACAACGCCCCCCCCCCCCCCCCCCCCCCCCCCCCCCCCCCTCTTGGTTGTTGTTGAAAAAACTCTGTACACCTTCACCATGTCATTGCTTTAATGAGTTGGAAGCCAGCACTTGTTTCCTCTCCTCTCCCTTTCTCACTATTTATCTGTTAGTTGAGCATATTTACTTATACATACTTGTATGCTACCTTTTTTTCTACCCTTTTTCGTGCGTCTTTATCTTCTTTGTTTTGTGATACCGTCTGCCCATTTCGCGTTCTTCTTTTCGCACATGTCTGTGGTGTCTTTTCATTTTTCTTTTTTTTTTTCTCTGAAATTTTGTACATGATTTTGCCTGCTTTCCTTTTTGGTCTTTTTCGCAATAATCTCGTCATTTCACGCCCCCCACCCCCCCCCCCCCCCCCTCTCTCTCTCTCTCTCTCTCTCTCTCTCTCTCTCTCTCTCTCTCTCTCTCTCTCTCTTCTTCCGCACTCTATCACGGACAAGATTCCCACTCTGTAGCGCCCCGTAAAAGCCACACTCAGAGTTTCCTTTCACGTGTTCGGTTTTTTTTTTTTTTTTTTCTCTCCCAGCTTTCTGTTCTTTTCCTTTCCCTCCTTTTTTTTTTTTTTTTTTTTTTTGCGTCCCCGTGTGTAATCTCCATCTTGTCAGTCTTCATCAGTACTATTCCGTGGTTTCCAATTCTGCCTTTAGTTGTGTCCTCTGCCGTGTTTTTTCTACAACTTATATCTCTTTTGCTTCACTTCTGACATTTCTATCTTTTCGCTCTTCTATGCCTTTTTTTTTATCTTCTTCTTTTTCTGTTATTATTCTTTTTGTAATGATTTCTGTTATCATTAATGTTCTACCCACGTTTCACGTTTTTTTCGTTTTCTTTTTCAAAATTGCATTTTTCTTTTTCGTTGTTGTGTTAATCTTTGTCTCTGCATTTAGAAAAAAAAAAAATCATAAAATCTTAATCTCCAACATTAAAACATTTTTAGATAAACAGTTAAAGGGATTCTCTCTTGTTCATGAAAGGAAATGGATTTAGTGATTCCCCTGATTCCAAAATCAGGAGGATCACTAAGTCCATTATCCATGGAATCTTTACGTTAACAGTTAAGATTTTTTTTTTTTTTTTTTTTTGGGCTGAAGAATCTTTATGACGAAACCTTAGTATCACAGGGAGAAGAATCTCCATATCTATACAGCGGAGAGTCTTTACTTCCCTCTGCAGAGAATATCTATGCTCGTAGGCTGAGGTATCTATATTTTCAGATTGAGAAGAATCTGTATATCCACAGGCAGTGAAAATCTTTATTTTCAAGTCCGAAGATTTTGTATGTTCACAGGCAGGGGTACTGTCACTTTTTAAGTGAGAGGATTCTATATGTCTACAGACAGTGAAATCTTTACTTTCACATTAAGAGGAATCTGTATGTTTACAGGCAGGGGAATTTTTTTGCTGTCACAGTAAAATGAATCTGTATGTCCACAGGCAGCAGAATTTTATGTTCACAGTGAGAGGAATTTATATGTGCACAGGCAAGACAGTCTTTATTGTCAGAAAACAGAGGATTCTCTGTATGCCCATAGGCTGGTATAGTCATCATTGTTTGTTATTTTGACTGTCAGCAATATGTTAATCATAGTTATATCATTGTTTGTTGTATACTGTCAGCAATATGTGATCATTTTCTATTGGTAAGAGATCATGAACTTGTTGATAATTGGTATTATCGTCATTATTGATTTCGCTATTGTGTTGTCATCTGTTCTTCATTAGAATTAGGATCATTGCTTCTATCTCTTGTATCGTCTTCTCCAAAATGTGGACTTTTACCTCTTTGCTATCAGCATTGTTAAGAATATTATTAGTGTTAAAAAGTTTTGTCTTCTAGTCAGTGACGGGACCATCATCAGTTTATTCTTCTTTTGTTGTTTATAGCGTCCGTCAATGTGCGTTATCATCATTGTTGACGTTATCTGTACTGATACAGATGGAATACAATTCCAGTTTCTATTGCCTATCGGGTTTTTTTTGTCTCCATGAATACGTTTCTCGTGATTTTAGAAATAATGAGAAGGATGTAGGACGTTAAAGCGATGGGTGTAAAACACAAGTTTCGTAGTGTCTGTCTTTCGCTCTCTCTCAGCTGACTCGTGTGTTCGTTGTTGCCCGAGATCGTTATATATTGATATCCAGCATCTTTTTCTAATTTTTTTCTTTAAACTTTTCATCTTTTTTTTTTCTACTTTTTCTCCACCTCCTCTCACTTTATTTTCACGGCTTCGTCCTTTTGCGGTTTGTTGTGTTCATTGTTGATATTCTTACGTGGATATAGATTTATTAGTTTTAATGTTAATCATATTAGTGTACTTTGTTCTAATATTCCAATGGAATACGAACAGAAATCAGCCGTTCCGTCCATTTTGCATGGCGTGATCACCTTTTTCTGTGTAAGGTTTTGTGTATATCAATGATGGTGATTTCTCTGAGGCTAATGGAAACCCGAATCGGTAAACCCACAAAGAGAGACAAGCAAGCGAGCTACAGCATTCTTCTCATCGACACACGTTGTCGAAAAGTTATGGCCCTTTGCAAGCTGGCGACCTATAGCACTGATCTGTGATCAATCTATTTTCAAGACAGCTCAAACCGCAGCGAATTCTGGGAATGTTAAAACTAAAAGCAGCTGACGATTTTCGTTTTCTTTTTGTCAGCGTCGTACACGCACTGACAAGTGTCGATGATTTTGGAAGGTGGCCGTTAAAGTAACACAGACAGGCATTTCCTCACTGCTCTCCTTATTTGCATGTCAAGTTAGGACCCCATACTCCATTCAGTCCGCCAAATAAGACTGTAAACCGAGATTCCGTGTGTAAACGCATGCTTAACATCTTGCACGCATATACACTCCCATCACCAACTTTGGGAAGAGAAGGCCAGTTTGAAAGTTGGTATGGATGACACGTTACGCAGAGCATGCACCATGCGCGAAAATTCGAAAGGATGAAGTTAAGAACTGGCTGAGTGACTGATAGTGACTGAATGACGCGGGAAACGGCCGAATGTGGCGCCAGCAGGCAGCTGTTTAGTCGGCTCTTCTCAGTAGGCACCCCGTTGTGAAAATGAGGGCGTGGATTGTAAAGCGCTCAGAGCTTCTGTAACAGAGGATCATAAATACTACAGTAACAGAGGATAAGCGGTCTCCTACCACATAAAAAAAAAAAAAAAAAAAATTCCGTCTTAAAACACATGATTCTCAGTTGAATTGCTTCGACGGTATACTCATAAGTTGCCACGGTCAATTTGCTGTATACCACATAAAAAAACGGCCAAAGCAAAAAAAATTGCTAGCATTTAAAAATGCTTCAGATTTGAAAGCTGTCATGGATCCGTCTTAAAACAACATGCAGAAATAAAAGACTTCTGGTGAAGATCTGTAAACAGCATAACATACGGAGTGCTTGGACGGTAAAGAAATGATCCTGGCCTGTGTGGGATGTTCCTTATTCGCTTATGGTTAACCACAACTTATTTGCAGCTGTATAGCTCATAACAAACGGCCATTTTCAAGGTCGTACGAAGCAAAACGTATTCTGTCGATTGCTAGCATTTAACTGCTGCTTCAGATTTGATTTAGCTGTCATGGATGCTCGTCCTTTACTCAACATTTGGACAGAAATAAAAGACCATCTTAAATAAGGCAGAGAACAGTAAACAGTAAATAACATACAAATAGAGTAATTCTTGGTCCCATGGTGAAAGAAATACACGGCCATAACTTCAAAGCTTCAGCCTGGAGGTGTGGGATGTTCCTGTTTCTCCAGACTGCTTTTCAGCGTTGCCAGTACAGTTGGTGTTGGTGCAGCTCTCATACTAGTATTTCAATCTTCGGTCATCTTGACTGACGATGACGTCAAGGTATTTGAACTGTTTCGCAGTCTTTAGTAACTGTCAGTTGACTGTGATCTTTCCATCACTTAGTTTTGAGCTATTCATCATGATGTACATTTTTAAGCATTGCTGGAACGTGGTGGAGGGTATCTCCGCAGTTTGGGGAGTTCCTCTTCACTTTGGCGATGTCATCGGTGACTCCGAGGTTTGTTTCGATTTCTCTTTCAACGCTAAGAGCAATTGTATCACCACACATTCCAAGAAGAACTTGAAGAATATAGGTGTTGAAGAATAACCTTGACAGAATCCAAATTATGTTCAAAATCAATGTCCCTTTGTGTCTGGAGCAGCCCACTGCTGGCAGTTACATGCCATTGCCTGGTTAACTGGATCAGCTCCTGGGCCAAGCTGGATTTCTGATGCCTTTGCCTGGTTAACTGGATCAGCTCCTGGGCCAAGCTGGATTTCTGATTGTGGCCCACGGCGTTCCCTGCCACACCCTGTTGACTGTGTTCTTGAAGTCTACAGACACGTGGTACATGTCCTTTTCATGTACAGTGTATATCTCTGGCACAGTACTCGTAGTCTGACAATCTGGTCTTCCCTACTCCTTCCTCTGAGCAGTCCACCCTGTTCTTTGGCAGTGTTTCACCTGCCAGTGGATTCAATCCGTTTAAGATGACTTTCACCATCACTTAGCGGGTGTGGTTGAAGAGACAGGTGGTTCTGTTATTTTGACACTCGTAGGTTATCTTTCTTGGGAAGGTTGATTATGAGTCCAACATACTGGCCATGCTCTGCCAGATTTTATTGCAGATTTTGGTAATAGCATCTGTCGCAGTTTCTCCTCCAAGCTTTACAAGCCCAGCAACGATGTTGTCTATTCTTGCAGTTTTTTTTTTTCCGGTCATCAATTATCTTATTGCTGTATCTGCCTCCCCATTAGAACTAAGAAACATAACTGATCTCACACCAGTATGGAATCGGTCTGGCTGTAATTGTAGGTCGGCGATGTGTCCATCTGATCCTCGTGAGGTCCAGAGTCGTCATGTCCTGTGCCCATCAAGAATGTTTCAAAGCACCGTGATGTTGTAACTGTCGAACTCCGTCAGCAATAGTCCTCGATCGTTGTTTACAGCATTGCAGAGGGATCCGTAGAAATCTTTCCAGTCTTTCAGTGCATCAGCATCTACTTGAGGACTGTCTTTTGGATGACTGGGAGGTTCTTTTCATCAGCCCTGTCGTGGAGCCGAGTGGAGCATTCCTCTGCTTGATCATCATAAGAGGCAGCTGCTCGTGCGTGTGTCTGAGACACAGTGATGACGTTGAAAGGTGTTATGTAAGCACGGATGGAAATAAGCTGGTTAGATTCCAGGGGACTCCTAATACAGAAATCGTGATGATGATTGTGACATAAAGTCCTACCTCTAGTGGCACGTTTGTCAATCTTTCCACTGCAATACGATAGTGCACATCTTCCATTAGATATTTTCTGAAGTTCTTCCGCTTGATGTTACACAGGCCCATATAAACTACTCGAATAGAAGAAAACCAGTAGTAGATGTGCTTATATCCTTGAATATTACCTAATATGATGATTAAATCATCTACAATTACAGACCATGGCCAACTTTAACAACAGATAAACAGACAAACAACCACCAAAATAAAGTGTTACCAATCTTATCTGAAAGCACGGTCAATCTGAGATGAGTATACATTTAAAACGGAATACTTTTAAACAACATCTTTAAGACTCGGATATTGTTTTAATCATATCATATGGGGGGGGGGGGGGGGGGGGGGGGGGGGGGGGGGGGGGGGGGAGGCAATGACGTTTGCATCATATGACATGACAAAGTCAGTTCGGTGAGAGACCAACAAAAATATTAATGCATTGTTCTGTAGACTTAAGAAAAACTTCAACGGACTTGGCATGCTGTGTTTCCATCGAGAAAAAAAAAAAAGGAATACAGTTGCCACTGTTTAACTGAAACAATTTTGGTGCCAAAAAGCCTCACTTATTCAGAGGTTCACTTATCCGAATTTCATCTAAGCGACGGTGATTGTAACATCTGAATACTTTTGCAACTTTTCTGCCTGAAAAACGGACCTATATGATCGCAATTTTGATCATCTTTGTAGGTTTACTTTGTACTTAGTATGTCATAATAACAGCTGAAGTAAAGGTTGGGAACCTGTCAATTCTAGCTGTTTACTTTAAATCATAATCCTCGATACAATAGTAAGATGACTATAATTTATTTCAACGCTGTTTTTAAGAATACTGGCGCGGAGTTTTGTTCAATCGTAACCTCTTTTTGAAATAGATAAACATTTTTTTTTTCTCTGACGGAATATCATTTAAGTGAACTGATTTTGAAAATTGTATTAGGTCTGCACTTTGTTCGCACATTTTCTTGTCCTTTATGTGCATGCACTGTCTTTGTCCAAAAAAGGACACACACACACACACAACAAAGAAAAAAAAAGCCCCCCCCCCCAAAAAAAAAAAAAAAAACAACAACAGTAAAACGCATAACTGTTCCACAATTGATCTGTGTTGGTATTTTGTGTGGAAATCATTCTCTCTCTCTCTCTCTCTCTCTCTCTCTCTCTCTCTCTCTCTCTCTGTATGTGTGGATGTGTGTGTGTGTGTGTGTGTGTGTGTGTGTGTGTGTGTGTGTGTGTGCGGAGAGAGAGAGAGAGAGAGAGAGAGAGAGAGAGAGAGAGAGAGAGAGAGAGAGAGAGATGTGTTTTGTGCTGGAAAGAGAATGTATGGTAGATAAGTGTGGATTTGGTGATCAGCTTAACAAATAGTTTGGAAAAATTATAATTCAAAGGAGGCTTAAATCTTCATTATTGACACACAGTCAAACCTTCGTTACTGAAGCTCATTTAAACACTAGAAGCAGAGAAGCGCCTTTAAAGGTTCATCATTCAAGCACTTTAAGATATCAAACTACTCAGGCACATCTAAACTTCGTTGTTCCAGCTCATTCAAATATTCAGGCACGATTAAACTTTCATCTTTTTTTTTTTTGCATAAACATTCAATCGGACAAATAAGTTCAAACCATCATCTAAAACACATTCAAACCCTTATCTTCGACTCATTCTACCTTCATCATTGTAGACAATTTGTCCTTTCAATCAGACAGTAAATTTAAACATGTATCATTAAAGCACGTATGGATTCATTGTTCAAGAACATCTAAACCTTCGTCATTCAAGCATATTTAAAGTTTTAGTTTTCTCATCAAATTTGTGTCATTCAAGCACGTATAACCATTGATTTCGAGCACACATTTCAACATGTGTAAATGAAGTGCATTAAAACCTTCACTCAAGCACTTGTAGACTTTCTTCACTGACGCACACTTTATCTTTTAAGCACATTTAAACCTTCGTCATTCAAGCACATTTAAAACTTCGTCATTCAAGAACATTATGCCTTCGTCATTCAAGCACATTAATTTTGAACCTTCTTCATACAAGAACATTAAGCCTTCGTTGTTCAAGCACATATCAACTTTCGTCATCCACGCATATGTAAACTTTTCGTCATTCGTAGGTCTAAAGATGGTTTTCCATTGGATTCAAATTTTGTTTGGTGGTGCGGTCGTAAGTTCTTGAAAAAACATTTCTTTCTAGTTCCTCAATTGAGTGAAGAAGCCCTATTAATTTGCTTTTCAAATTCATTCGACTTTTCACATATTTCAAATCGATTATCTTGTAAGTAAGAGGCAGCTTGCATATCACCAGTCATCCAGTTTGGTTGATCAGTGTTTTATTCCATAGGGTGTGAATGGACCATGGCTGTCTTGAATAGAATCAAACATCTGCAGCGAGACTTTTCGCACTTTCCTCTGATCGGTGTAAACTGTAAATATATATGAGAGAGGAGTTGATGACATCAAACTCGAATGAAAACTATCTTCGTGAAATCGGGCTTAAGATCTGTGACACGATGTGTGTGTGTGTGTGTGTGTGTGTGTGTGTGTGTGTGTGTGTGTGTGTGTGTGTGTGTGTGTGTGTGTGTATGTGTGTGCGCGCGCGCGCGCATACGCTCTGTGTGTGTGTGTGTGTGTGTGTGTGTGTGTGTGTGTGTGTGTGTGTGTGTGTGTGTGTGTGTGTGTGTACGATGGTGAGTATGCGCGTTTGTGAGAGAAGTTATCGCATATCTTATTGAGAGAGAGAGAGAGAGAGAGAGAGAGAGAGAGAGAGAGAGAGAGAGAGAGAGAGTGTTTGTATGTATGTGTGTGTGTGTGTGTGTGTGTGTGTGTGTGTGTGTGTGTGTGTGTTCAACTGATTCAAATCGCATTTTTTTCCCCCTTCCATTTTCACAAAGACTATAACAATTGTGCAAGTGAGTATGCATCGGATTACAAACTTCCTCAATTACAGCCAAGTAATCCATGTTAGTAACATCGTGGTGTCAGTTTCAGCCTGTCCGTGCCTGTCTGAATTGTTAGGTAATTGACTTAGTGTGCCTGATGAATTGCATGCATCGCCTGAAATAGTAAGGCAAGAAGTCAGTTTCCTAATCAAACGGTTTTACCACTGCGTTGTAAATGGCTTGTTTGTTTGGTCGTTTGTTTGTTTGTTTGTTTTTATAGCACTATACGCAGAATTTGAACTTCCAGTTTTCATCTCACGAAATAAAGATCGACAGATGTTTGAAAAACATGAGTAAACAAACAAACAAACAAACAAAAATAAACTATAAGACAATACAACTGCTTGGCAGATTATTCATTTGCTTCCAATACTTCAGTTAAAAAATTGAATCTTCCTTCGGAACAAGACGGCGAATGTATAAATGATTCGAGTCAACATGTACGCACACTCGCGAGCTAGCAATCGCACGTACATATGCACGCGCACGCGCGCGCGCGCGCGCGCGCACACACACACACACACACACACACACACACACACACACACACACACACACACACACACACACTGTTTTCCTTTATATAAAAAAGTCAAAAGTGATTCTGTAAGCTACCCTTTATTGAACTTTCAATACTCAACAAATGTACAAAATTGTGTTTGCTTGTAGTTGCATTTGAACTATTTAGTAGATAAAACTATAATTCTTAGAGGGGTGCGTAGTTCGGTACATGTATACCGCCGGCCTGGTAATCGGAGAGAGAGGTCTAGCCTTGTAATCAGCACAGAAATAGGCCTAGGGTCTCGTTTTCCTGCTTACAGAAAGTATAAGGTATACAGACCTATGGACCTGCAATAAGTTGCTTGCGTCACTTAAGTCTTTGTCTCAATCCTTTGTATGCACACATAAATAATCCCATTCAATCATCTCGTAAGTTAGTTCTTCACACGGTAGTTCCTAAATATAGAAATGATGTAGATTTACGATGGTAGAACATAGCTATTTAGGATCACACTGCAATTAGTCGTTTGGGAATGAGAACTAGGCAAGCCAGTGAAATAAATGGTAAACATAAACAGTCACACACACTGGGACAATCGATTTCTCTCTGCTTACAGTCCCTCTTCAAACGCTGCAATACATGATGGGTCTAGATGACGAAAGCGGCTTCGAAACAGAAGAACCCCCCCCCCCCCCCCCCCCCCCTCCCAAGTGAAATTCATGATTGACCCAAATTCCCCCCCCGTTCAATTTTGCTGATGTTTGAAGATTACCGATCGGGTGCCTAATGTAGAAGGCCTTTGAAATGTGAAATGTAGTTCAGCTTCTATGAAATCTTTATCTGTTGAATCAATTCTTCTGTTTCATGTGTAGTATAGGTTTAAAACAAAAAATCAATAGTCTGTCATTTTTGTGGCTGGATCAGAGCTACTCGGCTGGTCATGAGAATTGTGCTTACCCCCTTTAGTTCAGGGTGAAATGAAGGAATCGAATTTGTTACCTGTTTGCGATTCCCCATCCTTCCCTCTCACCCTCTCCCCCCCCCACCCCACCCGTTTAACAATCCCATAAAATAATACAGTTTTTCTTGTTCCAGTGAAACCAACACGATCCACCAACTAGGTCAGACCCAAAATGTACCCAAACAAACAGTCATCCCCCCCGTCGACCCCCCGCACCCCCCCCCCAAGTGAATTCATGATTGACCCAAAGAGATTGAAATATCAGTGCCAGCTTGCATTCAGATGTAAGGCAAATCTAGATCATTGTGGATAATTTACGTTCAATTTTGCTGGTGTTTGAAGACTTACCGATCGGGTGCCTAATGTAGAAGGCCTTTGAAATGTGTTTTATGTAGTTCAGCTTCTATGAAATCTTTATCTGTTGAATCAATCTTCTGTTTCATGTGTAGTATAGGTTAAAAAAAAAAAATCAATAGTCTGTCATTTTTGTGGCTGGATCAGAGCTACTCGGCTGGTCATGAGAATTGTGCTTACATGGACACTAAAACAAATTGCTTTAGTTCAGGGTGAAATGAAGGAATCGAATTGTTACCGGTTTGCGATTCCCCCATCCTTCCCTCTCACCCTCTCCCCATCCCCTTTCCCACCATCACCCGTTAACAATCTGTCTTCATTTTGAAGATTATAAAATAATACAGTTTTTCTTGTTCCAGTGAAACGCTTGTATCTATGCAAATAAGCAGTCCGATCTGAGTAAAGCCTTGCACCGGTGATTTATCACACACGTTTCGTCCAGTGAACATAGTTTTCGTTACGAACCAATGTGATTTGATTCAGTAAGCTCCTTGCTGAACCTAACACGTGTGCATTGTACTGGCGCGATGCAACACGATCCCACCAACTAGGTCAGACCCAAAATGTACCCAAACAAACAGTCATCTATTGCGTCGACAAAAAACGCACTGGGAGGAGAGAGAGAGAAGAGAGAGAGAGAGAGAGAGAGAGAGAGAGAGAGAGAGAGAGGGGTACGAAATGAAGACTTTCGCTTTCTCACTAAACGTTTTAAACCAACACGAGGTCACTGACGTATTGTGCCGTCCGGTGTGCACTATGTTAACCACAAATGTTATTCGCTTTCTGCGGGTTTTGACTTTGACCTAATGAGTCGGTGCCATCGTATTGGGTCGGACCAACATGATACACACACGTTGGGTTGAACCCGGAAGGAAAAATCTGGTTCAAATTATGTAAACAATGAATTCTAGCATTTTCATTTGGGTCTTGTCGAGCTGTGAAAGATCTCTGATTTCTCCATCTGAGTCACTGATTAAAAAAAAAAAAAAAAGAATACACGTTTATTCATTGCTAGTGTTGAAATAATTCTTTTCAAGATGCTATGCATCAACGCGACAGTTAATCTTTATTTATTTATTTATTTATTTTTGTTCAGTTTTAGTGTCCAGATCGATCAGCTAATGAAAAACGTCGCTCGTAACAGTGGGATGATCCAAATGAAGACAAAGATTAATACACCACCACCATCACCACCACCACCACCACCATCACCACCACCACCAACTCCCCATCCTTCTTCTTCTCTCCTCCTCTTCTTCCTCCTCCTCCTCCTCCTCCTCTACTATTACTATCACTACTACTGCTGCTACTGCTATTTACGCAGGCTGGTACTACTACTCCTACAAGTACTGCTGCTGCTGTTGTTACAACAACAGCAGCAGCAACAACAACAACAACAACAACAACAACAACGACTACTACTACTACTACTACTACTACTACTACTATCACGCAGGCCAGAACTACTACTCTTACAAGTACTATTGCTGCTGCTGCTGTTGCTGCTGCTGCTACTGCTCTTGTTACTACTACTTCTTCTGCTGCTGCTACTGCTGCTGCTAATACTTCTTCTATTACTAGTACGCAGGCTAGTGCTACTACTCCTACAAAAACTGCTGCTGCTGCTGCTGCTATTGCTGTTGTTACTATTAATGCTAGTACCACCACCACCACCACCACCACCACCACCACCACCACAACTAACTACTACTACTGTTACTACTACTACTACTACTACTACTACTACTACTACTCCACCACTGCCACTACTACTACCACCCACCACCACTGCCACTACTACTGCTGTTGCTGCTGCTACAACAGCAACAAAAACAACAACAACAATAACTACTACTACTACTACTACTACTACTACTACTACTACTACTACTACTACTACTGTGTGTACACATCTCCGGAGAGACTTCTTCGGCTACCGATATCGTGTTCCCCGGAAAGACAGCCAGCCGCCCCAGCCCCAGCCTTCAGTGACTCCACGTATCAATGCGGAGGAAACCTATCTGGCTGGTACGGGAGAGAACTGCCCCAACCATGTAACTGACAACGTGTTCTACAGCATCTTCATCTTCATCCATTAGATGATCACAATCAACACATAGATTAGGCCTACTCTGCTGTTTCACAGATTACGCATGTAGAAAAATCATCATCTGAAGTAAAGAATAATAATTATTGCTATCAAATGTTCTTTTTAAAAAATAATTATGTGTATGTAACTGGCCCGACGCTGGAACTGTTACAGCTGCATTAAAAAAAAAAAAAAAAGGATGCAAGGGGTGACCTAGGAAATTACAGACCAGTCAGCTTAACTTCAGTGACTTGCCAAACATTTGGAGCAATAACTATAGATCTTGTTTTTGATCGTATGGTCAGCAATATAGCCTACTCTATACAGATTACCAGCACACGGCTTTCGCCGGCACAGATCTTGTGTCACCCAACTTCTGCATGTGCTGAAAGGTTTTACAAAAAATGTCACACACATACAAGAATACTTATGTTATCTACCTTGATTAAAAAAAAAAAGTGTTTGACTCTGTTCTCCATGAAATATATGCTCGTCAAACTAGAGTACTATGGAAATACCAGTCATTTATTAGCTTTGATAAGAAGGTTCTTGAAACACGGAAAGAGTCAGAGTCGGGGATGCTTACTCTGAGAATGCTGATGTTATAGGTGGAATACCTCAGGGAGGAATATTTGGCTCTATTCTCTCACAATTTTTCGTTAAAAACTTGCCTCAAACAATAAATACTTCCTGTAAAATGTTCACAGATAACACAAAAATATGTAATAAATACTGCTATTATAAAACTTTCCAGCAAGGTTTAGATTCTCTCGTTAATGTTCAGAAACCTGGAACTTACATGCTTCTAAATGTAAAGTCATGCGAACAGGGAAGGAAAATTCCGGGAAAAAAAATGTCACAATAAAAGAATCCTTTAGTATTACATTACAACATGCACAGATGAGAGGGATTAAGATGTCATGTTTGACAAGGTTTGATGTTTGATCACCTTATTTATAGTGCAGTAAAAAAACATATCAAATAAATGATAGGAATGATAATATAAAAATACCTCTTCTTTCACAGACAGGGGCACATTTCCGAACCTGCTGAAAGGATTAGTGAGGCCAAATGTGGAATGTGGTAAAAGCCTTCTATTTGGTATCCATATTTAGAAAGGTAGCATTGATTGAGAAAATAATTATACAAAAAAGCCAACAAACTTAATATAAGGGATTCCGAAAAATTATTTCTGTATAGATAATGAAAATATGAATTATCCAAATCACCCCGCTTAAAAGCAAGAAGAACTAGAGTGATCTCATTCAAAGCTTTACATTTTTCAAGAGTACTTATGGCTCAAATATACTTGACTTCTTCAAATTATAAAACGATGATGTGACAAGAAACAGTGCTGACATTGAATATAGCCATACCCAAAGAAGGAAATGTTCATTTACCAATAGAATTCACCTTTATGGAATGAAAATGACTAGCTTACGTCAAAAGGGCACAAAATATAAACACCTTCGAACATCTTCTCGACGAGTGGAACAACTTTGATGAGATAGGGGTATGAACTGGCCTATGACAAATAAGCGTCACTAAACCCTGAGCTCATCAACGAAGACCTTTCATTATCTGTCATGTTATAAAGTGGGGCATTTACAAACCTGATGAGTAGCTAAATTGCTCTCTCTATGATTCCACACCCGATTCCCTGAAAGAAGATGACTGAAGAGAGTGAGAGTGCATTCAAATATTCAGCCTATTCGCTGTTTTTTGTTTGTTTGTTTGTTTGATTTTTTGCTCCGAAGGACGAGTCGATTCCGACAGGCCCTAATACTGAACCGGGACCAATGTAAACAAAACGAAGCAACACTTGCAAAGGTAAGGATGAGGAGAGAGAAGAACTATGTCAACCTACTTGTGGGCAGGGAGTGTTAAATGTGATCTGGAGTGAATGTTGTGATCTGCTTATAAATGCAACTTGAAGGGCTATCTCAGGAAAAAGAAAAGAAAAGGATATTTAAGTTGGGCAGCCGGTTCAAGGAAACCTAATCTATGGCAAAATAATCAGAGTGTTGATTGTGGCCACATAACAGAAGAAGAAGAAGTTGAACCTGACCATAGTTTGTTTAGGTTTTAGGATTTTTGTTTCAAAATGGAGCGACTGATGGCGGAGAACGAAGCAAAATTTAGAAAGAGTGGGGGTTAGTTGCCGCCAAGGACATTGACGAACAAAGTACAGGACAAGACACAATGCATTTCGACCTCTTGGGTCTTTTTCAAGCAAAAAAATAGCTCACATTTAACATTTAGGACAGTACAAACAAAGAACGAAGAGAGACTTATCTGATGTCCATGTGGTGTGCTGTGAAGAATGGCCGACAGAAGGACTCCTGTCGGCCATTCTTCACAGCACACCACATGGACATCAGATAAGTCTCTCTTCGTTCTTTGTTTGTACTGTCCTAAATGTTAAATGTGAGCTATTTTTTTGCTTGAAGAAGACCCAAGAGGTCGAAATGCATCGTGTCTTGTCCTGTACTTTGTAAATGTCCTTGGCGGCAACTAACCCCACTCTTTCTAAATTTAGTTTTAGGAGTGAAGGTGACAGCTGATAATGCTGTCGTTCTATCTTGATAGTGATTAGAGAAGAAGAAGAAGAAGAAGAAGAAGAAAAACTTCACAGTTACATTCTCCGGGCCAAACAGAACCATACTGTTTTGTTGCTAGAAACAGTTAGGTGTGTTTGCATACTTGCGACGGATTGTAATAGTGAAAATGTCTATGGCCTGGGGAAATAACTCTTCTCGATATAAGATCTTTTAAAATTTCATCGCCCCCCTTTACATGTAAAAATTCTTTCGGTTCGGAAAACTGGAGACGACTTCGGTAACATAACTAATGTGATCTTTTAGAAGCTAACATACAATGGCAGGTTTGTCCCTTTTGATTCAATTATAATCATGGGCAGACATAAAAGCGTTGTATTATTTGACACTCGATGGCTCTTAGGCCCAGTTATTTGCTTTGATGATGATGTTCGAAAAATTCATCCGCGGTGTTAAACGTTTTCTACAAGTACTCAGTTTAGGCTTCAGCATATGGATTATTTGCTTATAATAGGTAATAGAATTTCTCTTCATGTAAAAGCGAAAAATGAGATTTTCTTGGCGCTATCAACTCGAAATTGTCAATTAGGAACTATTTTAGTATGCGGTATACGAACAACTAGGACAGCCATATTGCGGCCCTGAACTGAACGAGGATCCGAAGCTTCAGGTAATAATACTTAGTTTGCATTAAAATGAAAACATCCATTATTAGCTTAGCGATCAGTTTGGCAAGAGTTGTTTATCGACTAACTGTCTGTTACGTTATGAGCCATTTGGCAATCAGATCTGTCCCCTAGTTTTGGTCGAGTTGGTCGTCCGTCTTTTGGGTGTCAAAGCAACCAAAGGAAATTTAGAACGTGCACTCCATTTGTCTTCTTATTATTCTAAACTTGTACACTTATTGTATGAAAACAAGCTAGGCGTGACAACAGCAATAACGATAGATTATCCTATTATGTGCATTTAGAGCGACATTAATGTTTGTCATCCACTTTATTTATATTTTCAATCATTCTGCAAAGGGGGTCCTTCCTGGACGCCCAGCTAAATTTGCATGAAACAAATTGTAAAGGTCGAGTGAACGATAGTAAGGGACATAACGCCTCTGTCTATTTGTTGAAAACCCGTTTGAATCGATGGTACGGAAACAAATGTGTATCATCACACCCCTGATTGACATTTATGGGCATATTTGATGCTTTCTCATTGTAATTTGTCTCTATTTTAGTGTCTCGGAGCAATAAATATGATCATGTGTGTTCATTTTACATGATGATTAAAAGATGATTGCGTGTAAGGCAAGATACGAATGCCAATTTTTGTTCCTTGTTCAAGAGCCCTCAGACAACTGAACTAAAGACGATCAGAATGGAAGCAGTTGCTTGACCAAAGCATTCGATCTAGTGTGAAATTTGGACGTATACGCAATGCCGTCAAAAGGTAACAAGCCCGATCCAGTCAAGTCCAAAACTTCCTCCAAGAAATTTGGCGCAGCGTTGAGAAGGTATGTATTGGGATTACATTCCGATTCGTACAAGAAGTTGTGAATTCCCCGGGTCTGAAAAGTAGTTGAGTGTTGTGTCATACAACAGTTACAAAGTACAGTTGATGAAATGTATGGCTAGTCAAAGATGAGTGATAATACAGAGAGACTCATTCTCACAGTCCCATTAGAAAACGGATGAAAACTGTTTCCACCTGTACCATGTGTTTTGAAACGGTTTACTGCTAGCCAGCTACAACTAAGCATCATAAGCTGCTGCATTAGATTTATTTTTATTTTGCTCAGTGGTGACATGCTGAAGTTTAGACACTGGAACTCCATTGACAAACTATAGATGCCAGGAGTTTAAACTTCACCCAGGATTTTTTTTTTGGTTGTTTTTGTTCTTTTTTTTTTTTTTTTTTTTTCCTCATGAAAGCTTCAATCCAAATGAAGCTAATGTGGCCATTACCATCCTGGATCGCATTAACTGGTGCTTGGCAGTAAAATATTGTTCGCAAAAATAGAATACTAAATCATTTATTAACTGCCAGTACCAGGCACCAGATCAACTGGGTGGTTACATGCTAATTTTAAACTTTGGCTCCCCATCAATAAACTGTAAGGTGGGCACCAGAGTTTTAACTTCTCCAAGGACATAGAATTTTTATGCCTAAGGACGCCTTAATCCAAAGGAAACTACTCAGGCCTTTGCCTTCCAGAGTTGTGTTAACTGGTAATTGCCTGTAAAATAACATTTGCAAAAGTGAAAGTTTTATGACCCTGCTGCGACAGAGTATAACCAAAATCTCAGGATTAAAAAAAAAAAAAAAAAAGCCAAAACTGCAATGTGAATAGATTCGCCAATTGCATGCTGCAGAGGGTTTGTTTGAATGTAATGGGTATTCCACTTCTTCTGTTTTGCTTTGGCCTTATTATACTTAAAGCACAATGATGCTGATTCAGCAGTCAGACACTGTCAGCAACAGCATAGATTTTGACTACTCCTGATGTCCTTATGAATGGAACTGCAAATGGGTTAATGGTGAATTGTTTTATGAAAGAGAAACAAACAAGAAAAAAAATGATGTCAGTCCTGAGAATGACGAGACATGAAAGCTTTGACAGCTTAATCTTGCATACTCTGCATTCTTGAAAGTTTAAGTTGAATTTCTTTGTGTTGTCATGGTGATCAGCTGAACTGTATGAATTGCAGATTTTTGCTGATCAATAAACATCTGATGTCAGACAGTAATGTTGTAAGACTTTTGAATGTTCCTGAAATAGTGTTTTGTTAAGTAAGGTATTTTTCATGTGTTAGAAGCTTGTTATATGAAAATTCAGAGGGGATGGGAGAAGGAATGAAGACCATCAACTCTTTGTCCATATCTCTGAGCAGGCTCGACTTTCTGTTTTCAGTTTGGGAGAAGGTTGCAGCTGTCTGCATCAGATTACTCTCTTGCTATTCCCACAAAGAAAATGATACTCTTCCTTGGGGGAAAAAAACGTGTAGCTTGCTTTCAACTGTGGCTGGATTATTCATGGAGTGTTGTCAAGAGTGTAGACAAATCTCGGTGTCATCTCTTAGCAGACAGAAATCATATCATTTACTGCTGATGGGATGATTTTTCACATCAGCATGCTGCATTACTGAAGTTGTTATTTTCTGTTTGGTTATTTTCCTCCATTGGTTTTTCTTTTTTTTTCTCCTTGTTGTTTTTTATAACGGATAGTAGAATATATTTCTGGGTTTTTTTTTCCATGGTAAACATAAGAGATGCTATTCTCAGGTACAGTTCTGTCACTTTTAGTTTTATAGAGTGAAAATGTATTCAAGATGATGGGGTTGGCACTGACTGAGGTGTTGGCTAAATTTTCACATGTCTTGCTACTGTTTTTCAAATATAGAAATTATGTGGTAAATGACGGGAAAGCTAGTATAGAGAATACAATTTGTATAAGTCTTCAACTGCAGGTGGCGTTGCTGACTTGCTCCCACACACAGATTTTCAGGAAATGTATGTGCATCAGACTCAGAGTCACACTGAATTGTAAATCCATTGCATCAGTATTTTTCATTGCATTAAGTCTGTGAGACGTCATACTCTTCTGGTTCCATCACTGGGTCATACACACACCCTTCATTCTGTAAAAAGATAGCTCTGCAATCAGTGATCAGGAAATCTTCGTGGAAACAGATTTGAGCCTGTTACTATGAAGAAAATTGACATTTTTTTTTTTTTTTGCCTTCAACAAACAGCAGATTCAGATAGTGACAATGTGAGAAAAAAAAAGGATGCTTAGTTTTTCTTCCCCAGCTCTAAGAGTTATCTCAGATAAGATGTAAACCTATCCTGGGGCCCTGAGTCGATGAACTTATCTCATATATGTTGTCACTGGTTTTCATTTCTCTTGGACTGGTTTTGACACTGGTTGTTGAGTGACTGTGCAGGGTTGAGTTGGCAATAATGCAAAGTTCCTGTAACGATCACTGACCTTCACGCGCACGCTCACACTCACAGACGCACACACACACACACACACACACACACACACACACACACACACACACACACACACACACACACACACACACACACACACACACACACACACACACACACACACACACACACACACACACACACACACACACACACACACACACACACACAATATAGTTTTGAGACAGTGCAGAGGTTACTTCTTTCTGTGAACAAAATGGTGGGATGAGCTAATTCTCATTTTAAAAGGTGGACAAAAATGCTGTAGGTAAAGGATTGAATTTATGTGTTTGCTTGTTTGTTTGTTTGTTTGTTTCTTTGCCCACGCAGGCTGATACTCCTGCGGACATTCCCTATATAGACAGACAAGGATTAATCCCATCTACCCAACAAAGGGAGTGGAGTTTGTGTGTATGACACTTTCTTATCCTGCCATTTAGACAACCCATACTGTAACTTGGGGGAAGGTGCATGCTATGTGTAATGTGTCATCCATACCAACAGCCAAAGTGGCCTTCTCTTCTGAAAGTTGGTGATGCGATTTTACATGTGTGCAAAGATGTTATCTTGTGTTCACACACGGAACCTCGGTTTAGAGTCTCATTCGAAGGACTTTATGGGAAATGGAGTCGGAACCAATGTTAAGTCCGAGCGGAAAATCCCCCTGTACCGAAACGGATTGGCAGTGATTCGAACCCGCAGCTCCAAGATTACGAGTCCGGCGCTCTACCACTAGGCTATTCCAGCCCCTAATGTGTTTGTATGATGTAGGGAAGATTTCTTTAGTGGAAAAATAATTCAATTTTCAGTACAGTTCCTGACCATGATCAATAGAACTTTTCATACGTAACTGGTTTGACATTTTTTGTTTGTTTTGGTTTTTTTTTTGCATGTTTCATTGTTTGAAAATTTCAATCTCAGTTCGAAAGTGGCTGAAATTCATGAGAAGAATTGGAAAAGAATCTGTTTGGCCTGATGTGCAGCACCATGTCATTTTTTTCACTGTCAAACTTGCATTTTGCATGTTACAGCAGTTGGAAAAAGCCCTGTTGGTCAAATATCTGTGGCTAATTCAGTATACAGTAAGATGCCTGCTCACTTTCTTCCAGTCTTGGCAGTCAGCATGAAGTTGCCTCCAGTTTCACACTTCGAATTTTAGCAGATCATACAAAGTCACTTTTACTTCCTTTTTATTCTGTGGCCAACCACTTTGCTGTTCACATCTGTCAGGTATAAAAGCTGTGTCTCGCCAGTCTCTGTTCAGACTGCGGTGCACATTGTTGTTGATTTTTCATCATTTTGTGGCTTTTGCTGACTCCAAGCTGTTGTTTCACCAGTGGGTTCAGGACTGATCTGTGGGTAATCATGGACGTCTAACGATTGGTCTTTCTGCCCCTGTTATTTCTCTTTGTCTCCCTGCTGGAGTCTCACGGCTTGCACCATGCCCATGCAACCAGGAGTCTCAGACTGCTTCAGATTCTGAGTCAGCCCAACTTCTGGGAATCCTGGTCTCACATTCCAGGGCGCAAGACACTGAAGACCACAGGGATGAGGGCATGATATAGGCCAGTGTATTTGTTGGGACAAGGAATGGTCCAGCATTTGGCATCGATCATGGTACCCAGCCTTTCATCACTTGAGGTGCCAGCCATTAGAAAGGTGAGTAGGGGAAGGATGGTGAGACCACTGATGGTCACCATGAGGATTTATGCTAGAAATTGTCAGAGAAAGAATACAGGCTGTGTTACCCAGAGCTTCTCCCTCCCTACCACCATCGA
Organism: Conus betulinus; assembly: GCA_016801955.1. Lineage (NCBI taxonomy): Eukaryota > Metazoa > Mollusca > Gastropoda > Neogastropoda > Conidae > Conus > Conus betulinus. The sequence goes on along the minus strand of JADBJO010000125.1, from coordinate 744,247 downwards.
ATAGAGGCATCATTCCCCTTCAGCTCGTCTCCCCGTCATTGTCTGAGGGGTACTTTTGGCAGGATGGACACGCTAACATGGATGAGTGTGTCCAATCCTGTGTCCTCTTCCGTACTGCGTTGGTTGGTCAGCCCCTACTAATACTGAGGTTGACACATTTTGACAGCCATAACCAGTCATGGGATGAAAAACAATCTGCTGTCTGTATGTACAACAGTAGGTTACACATCTAACTGCTTTTTGGCTCTGCTGTCATGTTTGCAGTTGTGTGGAAGCATGGTTTACATCTACTGACGTGTTGAGCTTTAATCATCATTACAGGTTAGTTCACACATCTACAAGTGTATCAAGTGTAAAGCAGGGATAGTGGGACGTTACTCCCACAGGAGCTTCCCCACCCTGTCAAAGAATCATGGACACCCTGCTCCCCCTTTCCCTCCTCTTTTGAAGACATCCTGGTCTTCTCAAGCCAGGGTTTCTCCAGGGGGATGAGACTGAGAGGCTGTATGCCCTTTGACACAGATGCATGGATCACACCTAACTCTTCTGCAACCACATGGTGCATGTGATACCCAGCTTTGTCATGCTGGACTGACCATGAGCCTGTCAGCCATCAGGAGCTGTCTGTGCTCATACCCAGCCCAGGATGCCTCCTCAGTGTGCATGGGGAACTCTATTTGCTGCCTCCTCCTTGTGATTCTTTAAACTGAAATAAACACTGCGGTAGCTATCAGTTTCTTCATGGTGAACTGAGGTCAATCTTCGGATGTATGGGGACTCGTAAGCAGAATGGTTCATTTTCTTATTCCTTGACTTGGAAGTGAGTGTGTTGCCATTTTGCAAGAGGTACCTCATAGCCAGGCTGTCTTTATTGAAGTAAAGGCAAGGATATTTGGAAAGCCACACAGTCCACAACTTTCAGTGGGTGTGGAGAGTCCAACCCATGAAATCAAGAGAACAATTTGCCATTTTTGACAAATCCTGAAGAATCCATCTGATTGGATATGCGCTCTGACAGTGACAATGGCTCAGTGGTCCAGTTCTTTAGCTTCAGGAAACTCAGGCTGAAAATTTTCTGTGTATTACCTGCTTTCATGGTACTATATGAGACCTGAAGGCAGAGGATGAGAGTGGGATGGGGGTGGGGGGTTGGAAAGGAAGAAACCCAAGCAGCTTGCAGATTTTTAATGTCTCCATACATCAACAAAAAAAAGTTGTTCACACAAGCTGTGATAATGATAAAGGGTGATACAAGGTAAAAGTGACAATTTCAGAGGGTGTTTTCGAGTCATAAAGAGTGAAATATGCATGTCTGTATGTCAATCTGGAGCGAAAGTATACACATGGAAAACAGTATGAAAACTCTGCATAGAGCCATGTTCAAAACCATTGTAATATGTTAAAACTGTCCAGATCGAAAATGGCGCCACAGAGAGCAGCATATAATGGAGGAGGAGGACGTGCTACCCCAGCAACCTGTATGACTCCGGAAGAGCTGTGCCGTTACGATGATATATGCACAGGTCTCATCATTGATCCCTACATGGGTTTCCAGACCCATAAAATGAACATAAGGTAAATCATGTGTTTTATACCTTACGATCAGGTGTTGGCATTTCTCCTAGACCTCAGATTCTGAAGGACTCCTGTACCCTGTCTTCTCACATCTGTCCACCTTCCTCCCATCCCATTCTGTCTTTCACATTCATATGCTTACCTCCCCCTCCATGCACTCCTGCTCCTTTCCACTCTCCCCCCCCCCCCCCCCCCCCCCCCCCCCCCCCCCCCCCCCCCCCCCCCCCCCCCCCCCCCCCCAAATGAAAAATTATGCTGGTTCTTTAATCTGTTTTTTTTTTTGTTTTAGTTTGATGCTGGAGTATACAAAGCTTATAATATTTGGTACAGTTTTCGGTATAAATGAATAAACTGAATCAGGTGTGAGAGTGTGAGCAGACCATTTTGAAGATGCCAGTAAATCCTTCAGGTGTTGTGCGTTGAATGCAGTACCTGTGCTTGTCTCAGCAGACTGTCCATTGACAGGTCATCTCTCCCCCTCCCACTTTATTGCTCCTCCAGTCTCTCCGCCATCTCCTGAATTTCCACCCGTCATTTTGTATCCCATAAAGAACCTCTTTCTTTCCCTCATCTAAAAATCCCTTTTTCAGTCTATGAAAGTATATTTTTAGCGTGGTTTTGGTATGAGTGGAACTGTGAAAATGTATCCATGCTCCTCTCTGTCTCATACCATATCAGTTTAATCAATCTGTAAAGTAGTAAAATGTAAGAGTACATCTAAGTAGTATCTCCACACAGGGTTAGACTTTAACTTTCTCAAATAGTTAATTTCTTTTTTCTTCTTTCTTTTTAGGCTGTAGCTTTCTGATATCTTTAATTTTTCTCTCTCTCTCACACACACACTCTCTGTCTTTCTTTCTTTCTCTTTCTCTTTCTCTCTTGTTTTTAAATTAATTAAACAAGTTGTTCAAATCCAAAAACACTGGTTTTATTAATACTATATTCAGTAATTACTAGCCTATTTTTTCTGTTTCAGGTTTCGGCCGTTATCCAACCAGAGTGAGCTGAAGAAGATTGTAGAGGATTTCATGGCAGACCAGGACTATGAGAAGGCCCACAGCAGACTGCTCAGTAGTGATCCACGTCGTATTGGTCCTCTGATTAGGACAGAGCGGGAACAGAATCTCATGCGTCAGCATGTAAGTGACAGGTGGTTTTCAAGTAACACTCATGACACAAGAGAAAACAGCAGTTTGTTACGCATTTTGCATAATTTTTTATACTTGAGTGACTTATCTTTGTATGCAAAAATCATGGACAACGCTGAAACGTTTAAAATTAGAAAAAAAAAAAAAAAGGTAAAAAAATTTTATAAAGGGAAGTAATTCTGAAACGAAATGAATGGAAAAAGAAAAGATTTTTGCACAGTTATCTTTTAGTCTCCAGATTTTGTGCCGTTAAGCTCCAAGGTCATACAGTGATGGCAGTTACCATGCAGTGTATCAAGCTGAATTGAAGCTGATGACTTTATTTGTGATTTTCGCACGCATCCTCTCATTTGTTTATGTGTCTGTGTGTCCTTTGTGACTAATGTTCAAGATGCAGTTCTGAATAGATATTTATTTGTTTGTTCAAGTCTGTCATTGTTCGTGATTGCATGTGTTAGTTCAACGTATGTCTAAAAGCTTGGAACTTTTTCATTTACAGATTTCTTTTTCTGTGTGCCACACATCTGCAAGTGCCACTAGATGAATAGGTACTGCAAGAAGGAATTTTGTTTCAGTAATTTTTGCCAATGTTGCAGATGTTGCCTGCATTGTTTATAATTGCTTTTTACATCTGCCGCCTGACATAAGATTTTTTTCACATGAATAACTCTGAGGTTACTTACATTTGCTTTTGTTTTTAACCACGTTACGTGTGACAGTAAAAGGTGACATTAGTTTTGTTCCTGTGTGCTACAAAATGATCGGTAGTTTGGACACAGACTTGAAACGTTTATTGTGTTTTCAGATTTTCTGCTTCCTGAAAATGTTTGACAAAGATGCAGGCTTTGAGATCAAACCCTGCCAGCGATATTCAGCAGAGGAGAACAACCAGGGGGGAAAATAGTGGCAACCAAAAACCTGGTATGGAATCCTGTTTCTAACAGCTGGTCTCCTGTCTTCCTCTTTCCGTCTCTGACTTTGACAGTTTGTCATCGACAGTCAATAAGTGGAGTAAGGCTATGGTATTAGAAGGTTCAGATCTAGCATGGGTATTATTGAATCTCAAAGTGCCAAAGTGTTTATGCAGCATTTCTGTGACTATCAGTGCAATTAAGAGCCTGAAATGAATTAAAGTTTTGAAAGTTGATTACTTTGATAAAATGAAAATTGAAATTGAAGATTCAGATCACCCCAAAGTTAGTAGAAAGAGTCGCATAGTGGATGTAGTTTGTTAGGTGTATGTTTGTGTGTTTGTTCTTAAGGTTTAAAATGAAATATTGTGCTCATTCATATTCTTTTCATAAATGCAGAATCTGTTCATACTTTCAACCATAGTGCCCTGCTTTTTGATTGTCTCATACTCTGCCACAGAAGTTTCAAGCAAGAGTAGTCCATGCAGCTGTGATTGTCTCATAGACTGCCACAGAAGTTTTCAAACAAGTGTAGTCCATGTAGTTTTGATTGTCTCATACACTGCCACAGAAGTTTCAAGCAAGTGCAGTCCATGTAGCTGTGATTGTCTCATACACTTTGATTGTCTCATACACTGCCACAGAAGTTTCAAGCAAGTGTAGTCTGTCCAGCTTTGATTGTCTTATACACCGCCGCAGAAGTTTCAAGCAAGTGTAGTCCGTGTAGCTTTGATTGTCTCATACATTGCACAGAAGTTTCAAGCAAGCGTAGTCTGCGGCCTTGATTGTCTCATACTCTGCCACAGAAGTTTCATGCAAGTGTAGTCTGTGCAGCTGTCAGAGCTGTCCTTACAGATTGACTTGCACCAAGTATTGAAGGGATGGTCAGCTATCACTGTGAGTGATAGCCACACTCGATGCAAGATGATGAAAATTAACAGTTTGAAACTTTTTTAAAAGCGCTTTGTAAAACAGCAGTTTCTTCTGCAAGAGCAGTCATATTAGTCTTCAGAGATGGTGGATCTTAATGCTCAAGGCTTCCCAGATAACCTGTATGGGAATGAAATAGGTCACTGTCTTTGAGCAATATAGCATGGAGTGGTAATAATCTCATTGTGCTGGATATACAGTACTAGGAAGATATGTTGTGATGTTCAGGAAAAAGAAAGTACGCATGCATTTGAAAAACAAGAAAAAAGCAGATGCAAAATGTAAACTTCTAGTGCATTAAAGCTCTGGCGTTACTCAGACTCAGACAAATTTCAGTTTACATTAGATAGTTTAGTTTGGTGAAAAGTTTGTATTTCAGTAATTGTACTTTGCAAAACGGTGTTTGTTTGTTTGTTTTAACATGTATTTGTTTCATCAGAAGAGTATTGTTGGCAATTGAGTCTCATGATGATGAACACTTTTGAATTTTGGAAAATGATATCCTAAGCTTTTGTTGTAGGAATTGTTTTGTTATGTAACGTTTTCCACCTCACATCAACATAATGTTGTTCATGAGGTGTCAGGAAGAATACAAAACAACACAACATGCCTGCCATTTGCCATGTGGAGAAAGTGTCAGTGCTGTGTCTGTGGCTTGGTGGGCAGGAGGAAGAACGAAATTCATTTCCATGCTGGGGGCTGCATTGGGGAGCTGACCCCACAGCAGGAGAAGGAGCTGCTGGTGTGCGGGCAGAACGACTTCAGTGTCATGTGGTCCAATCGCAAGAAGAAGTCGCAGCTGTGGCTAGGGCCTGCCGCATACATGAACCATGACTGCAAACCCAACTGCCTGGTAAGACTGTGGGGATTGGTTTTGTCCATTTGAGTGCTCACTGTTGGGGGATTACTTGGTAGCTGATACGGTTTGCAGGGGTTTCTTGTTAGATTTCTTGTGTTTCTGTTCAGTTGTCTGCATGGTATGATTTATAAGCAGTAATATTTAATATCCAAACAAACCACAAACAGAGAGACATTGTAGAGATGTTTGTTAATGAAGTATTGCTGTTGAATAACTGTACATTGTTTGAAACATTTTCATGTCTTAATTGTTTCAAAGGATATTAGACAAAGTCATCTTCACAAGCATAACCAGGACATTTGAAAGACTGGGCATGGTGTGAGGTCAAACCATTAGAACTTAAGGTAGTCTGATGGAGGGCTGTCACCTGCAAGGCATCTGCCCGGTGAGGTCAAAAAACAGCTGGAGTTGCCTTATTCCAAGTGTCATCTACAGAGTTTCAGTGTCCTTGACTTTATCTACTGGGACAGGCAGTGCAGTGCAGAAGCATTTCTGAATCCACAGTGAAGCGCAAAAGTCTGTTATTATTGGAATCAGGATACAACCAAGTTTTATGCTGTGGCTTTGCATGCCACTCATGCAGGTTTCTTACCCACACTTAGCCTGTTACAGACAGAATTTTTCATTATCTCTTGGTTTTTAACTTTAAACTTCCAAAGTAATGATGTAAATAAAAACTTTCTGGGAAATAAGTTAATAAAGCATATGAAAATAGGAATCAGATATCGACAAGAAAGCAGCAAGTTGGGTGCTCTAAATTTACATACAACATGAAGGTAGATGTTACTTATTTTGATTTTGAAACATGAAAAAAAAACCACAAAAAACAAGTCAAAAGTCATTGCGGGGAATTATAAGTTTTTGATATGGCAAGCTGATTTAGGTTCGTAGGTATATAGTGAATGAAATGTTCTGTGATTTTTGTGTGCAGTTCAGACCTGTCGGCAACACAGCCTATCTGCAAGTGATTCGTGACATTGCTCCTGGAGATGAATTTCTCCTCAGCTATGGTGAAAGCTTCTTCGGCATTGACAACTGTAGCTGTGAATGTAAAACGTGTGAAGAGTAAGTAAAAGCAGTGTAAACAACATAAATAAATTACTGATACACAAACTTATTCACTGTCTTTATTAAATTTTTGCCTTTTTTTTTAATTTCTCCATCCAATCTCCAGCAAGAGGAGACCTGCAATGCTGCCAGGTTAATTTTGAAGGTTTCTTGTGCTTATTCTGATTTAATATTGATATGACACCTCATAATAACCGCCCATACAAACAGTAAGTGTTCACTTGTAGAGCCGGGTTTGGGGCCCATCTGTGTCATGACCATTATTGTTGTGTAGCCCTGTTTTAAGGATACCACAGCAGACTCTTGCCCTGTGGGGAATGTTCCCAGCTCTTGTGCTGAGTCGCTCACTTTGGGTAGACAAGTGCCTCATCCAGTCCTGTCCTCTTGGCCTACCCATCTTTGCACTCTGCAGAATGGTTAGGGTGGGGAGTTATGGCAAGATACATGGCGAACTTGGAGTGTGCTATTATGAATTTGGTGATACCGGCAACCCCACAGATCCTCACCAGGGGCATAGATGTGTAAGAAGAAATAAAAAAAACTGAGCTCACCATGAGAGTAGGGCATAAAGGGCCTCACCATTTCAGACTTTTAATGCTGAGTGATGAAGATAAGGATGCTGAAAATAATGCTATGAATTTTCATTTTTGCCTGAGACTGCATGACAGGGCAGTACGCTTTGTTTATTTGCATAAAATATCTGAGCATCAACCATGCCTGAGAGATACAGACATCTTCTGTTTTAGTAGGGCTATTTGAGCAACACTGTCAGAGAGCCATTCAGTAAGAGGATGAAACCAGCAGCTGTGTGGTTTGAGCCCAAAGCAAATTCAACCTAGGTGGGAGCCATGCAGGGAAGAAAAATCCCACAAATGAATGGGTCTTGTGGGAATCAGACCCATGACATTTTAGCCAGGAGTCTGTGAGGCTAACCACTTAACCACAGCGGTTGATTAGGATTCTGTTGTCTGTCAAATAATTCCAGTCATCTCACAGCCATCATCTCTGTCGCTGTGTTTCCCTATTTCAGTCTGTCTTACCTAACGGTCTGTCTGTCTCTGTCTCTGTCTCACAGAGGGTACATACCAGCTTATGATATGTTTTTTTTTAACAAATGAATTTCAGGCAGAAACGAGGGGCATTCAAGCCAAAAGGAAGAAGTTGTGGAGGAGAGCAGAGACCGTTTGCGCCAGGTTCCATCACGCATGAGCACCAGAGCAGAACGGGCTATGGCAAATGGCATAGCAACAAGGAGTGTGGGCTTGCAAGGTCTTTCTTTAATTTTGTGTATTTTAATTTTCATCAATATTAGGTGAAAGCTTGCAGAGCAGGTTAAATTGTTAGGAATATGAAAGAACACAGTTGGAAATACAACCTTTTTCTCCAGAATTTACGGATGAGAGATCAGCGTGATGAAAAAAAGACAACTAATGATGCATTCTACTGTATTAATCAGATTCCTATAAAACGTCATGAGCAAACTAGGACTTTGTAGTAAAAGAAATGCAGAACATGTTGAATCTTTTCACCAGACTCATGGGGCTACTTCCCATGCTAAAAGTTCTTCACGATCAAACGCTGGTAAAAGCTCCTGGTCTGTTAGAGTTTAAAATATGCAGTAAGGAGAAAATTTGAATGCTATCCCTTTTGTTGCCAAATAAAATAGAAAATGTTTTATCCCATCCATTCAGTGTTCTTTCTGATTTTATCCTTGTCTGTATTATATTAGAAACTGAATTCATATGATGATGTTACCTTTCAAACTTAATACACACCAAAGTCTGTAAACTGGGCACAGAAACATGCACTCATTGTTGAAGGGTCTTTATTTCGATTTGTTACAGATGAAATAGTGAAGATAAGCAGAAACACTAATGGGCGTTTGCTTTGAGAGCCCGATTTTGTAATAATGTAATGTGAAGCTTGTTCAAACAGTTGAACCAAAGCAAACAAAGAAAGTGACAAGTTTTGAAATGAAAAGGGAAAGAAGAAAACAATAGTGGATGGAGTGCAGCATTCAAGAACTTGAATTCAACTCCGCACCTGTAAGGACATAGTAAATGCCTCCATATATACATCTATCTATCAGTTAATCAATCCATCTGGCACCGTTTTCTGGCATTTTTTTAAGATAAGATATGCACCTTGCTGAAACAGTGTGATGATTTAGCTGCTTCATTTAACAATTTTATTGAATTATTTGGTCATTTTGTCACATCTTTTTACGTTGCTAAGGTTCAGGCGGTCCTAAATACAGACCATACTGTTAATTTTTTTTCCTTATCGTGTTAGTATATGTCATATATCTCATACTTACCTGTCTGAGCAAATGTGTTATTCCTACTGTGGATGGGACATAAGAAAAAAAAACGAAAAGAGGTAGAAGGGAGCTAATTACTCCTCCATAACCAGATTGGTCAACAGAGTGATTGTCCCTAGTGAGTTGATTTCTTGACTCATACCCAGACCATAATCCAGTTTTCTTTTCCTGGCAGGAAAACCTCTGTACATATGATTAAAAATAATGCCATCTTCAAGTCCTGGGTTTGGCATCTTGTAAATACCGGAGACGGTAAAATATAAGAATAAGCCAACAGTCTTTTCATGTCTTCAGACATAATGTATTTTTTTCACAAATTTTCACTATTGTACAGCTTCCTCAGGTTAGGGTACAGTGCGTATAGGTATATATGTCTTTCAAAGAATGAATAATGCTGAATTTTCTGGTTAATGTGATATAAGGGTGAATGTTGTTGGGCAGCAAACTGAAATGTGAAGGTTTTACCATTTGAAGAGGTCTACAGAGCTGTTGGCCATTCTGAGAAATCGGCCTCCACCGCGTTGCAAACCTTGTCTGGATGATCAAAACAAAGTAGTCCTGTCATCTGAAAAAAAGATGTAAGAAATGCAGCTGAGACACCTTGAGACTGGGGCTGGTTTGGTGGTAAAGTTTCATATATATGTAGGATGTAATGCCTGTCAATTTGATGGTAAAGGTTCACATATATATGCAGGATGTAATCCATGCCCCTTCCACTTTTCAGGAGCCATTTAAATGAGGTTTTAGCTCGGTTAGCCACCAGCATTCCTGTGTTTTTTGAACTATCACTGTATTAGCATATATTCCAAGTTGATGCTTATGCTGGTTGTCTTTTGATCGGCAGACACTTGGAATGGTCGGGCCCGGCGACTCAAGGATCATGCCGAGCTGCTGAACTGTCAAGAGCTGAAGAAGAGAAAGATAACACGATACGATGCAGAGATCATCATTGAAGGGAATCACCTTTTACCGGAAACCATTTCTGTCGCCCTCAGTACCTGTGCAAAAGGAATCATCCATCACTTCCTCAGACAACACTGAGCACTGTCAGGTAGCACAGGAGAAAGATCTACGCACAGACTCGCCTAGCAAAGATAGCAGCTCTAACCCTTGTTGCCTTAGCAACACCACATGTAGGAGAGACCGCTTGCACTCCAGCCAATCCCTGCGTGTCCAGGGGACGAGGCAAGCGCGGTCACAGTTTCAGTCACGCAAGACCCCATCTCAAGCACTCCAGCAAGAGACTGCGGATGGGAGGGCAGGAGCAGATGGTGAAAACTCTATGGCCAGAACCCGTTGGGGCGGAACAGGCTCCATCCCTCCTGGCTGCTACATCAGGTCCTGACCAGGACCTCCAGCTTGCCGCAAGCAGCACCACTGTGCCAACTGTGTTATGTTGTTCCCCCAGAAACTCCGTCCATTCTGAAGTCCACAGCACATGTTCTCTGCCACCCAACGGGAGGTTACCTCAGAGAAACAGGATGCAGAACAGAGAACCAGTTCGCCAAAGTCCAAGGCTGCGACCGCGCCGTTTTTCAGCGCACCACGTGGTGGATGAAGGTGAGGTGTATTCAGAGGGGGCCGATAAAAAGTTTCCTTAATGAGGCTGAAGAGTTTGTAGGGCAGCCTCATGTGGACCACTCTCCCCTTGCCATGGAAATGGACAATGATGATGACAGTGGACTGGGGGAGATGACAGGTGACATATGCGACAAATCTTTAGATTCTAATCACAATTTCCATGAGCCCCCTGTCCTGGAGCGACAGGCCCCATACCTGTCCCCCAATCCACCGTGTTCACTGAGCCCAGTTCCCCATGAAGAAGGGGAGTCGACCAGGAACTGAACAAATCATCCTCCTCTGTTCCCCTGCTGCCTTTCTGTGGTCCTGTGCCAAGCGTGAAACAGTTCTGTCTGTCTGGAACCTGCCAAAGCTTCACAGTGCTATTCAGAAAAGAGACAACAAAAAATTATCATCAAGTTAGGCCACCCGGATGATGACAAAAAGGAGGATTTCTACCAGTGTCTAAAAAAAAGAGGGAAAGTCTAGGTACGTTGAAATAGAACCCAAAGAAACCCGCAGCAGTGTGTCAGTGAAAAGTGAGCGGAGAGAGGCCAAAGTGGTGATGCCCAGCTGTGATAATGGTGAGCCACACAGAGCAGTAGCTGGGCCTTCCAAACTGGTGGTGAGCAGGTCATCCCTGCCAATGGCCGGGTCATCACCACGATGTGCTCCCCAGCCAGTTTTGCCCCCACTTAGACTCCGACTACAAGTACAACGTGACATGTGGCAAAGTGTTAAGTGACTTGCCTACCTAAGTTGGATGGTGCGCATATGTTTTTTTTTTTTTTTTTGTTTTTGTTTTCTTTGCATTGCATGTTTTTCACTTCAGTTTTACCTGTCATTATTTGAGAAAGAAGTGAGGCAGGGAACAGTAAACAATATTGTCATCATTTGGTTATCATTATTGTCATTTTTGGGGTGGGGGTGGGGGGTGGATGGGCATATGATTTTGTGGGGTTTTATAGTGGCTTTGAAATTGTGAATTGATGTATTCTAGTAGGCATGGTGAATTAAGTTGGAGGTCATAATACATCTTCAGATTTCACTGTCAGGGTGGGTTGGAAAAGATGTGCAATGTGTATCAGTGATAATGAAAAATAATAGTATCAATGAAACTGATTAGGAAAATTTCTACTTTTTGCGCTACGTTATTTGGTTAGCAAGTTTTGTAGTTGTTACAACAATTGTATGAATATCTTTGATAATATACTAACACTCTTGTAGTCATTCTCAGTTATTTTCTGAAATGAAAAGTCTTATGTTTGCAGAAAGTGCTTGAAGTGTTTGTTGACTTCCAGTGTCTCTGTTCAGTAACATAGCTGCTAGAAGTAAACCTGTGTATGCACATAGATGGGTCTATCTACACTGCACTCAGAGTGAATTGTTCATTTCGGAATGATCTTATGTCTTTTTATCTCTCTGGAGGTGTGATCACAGCAAGGATTGAACTGGCAAAACAGTAATGGTTATCTTCCTTGTTTATTATTTTCAGTCATACTCTTTGGATGGAAAGAGTACAGAGTAGGTTGTTTTAAACGTCTTGACTTTCATTCAGCCAGCCTAGCATCAGAAGTGAAAGGCTACTTACAGCTTAAACTTAAAACTTAATTCTTACAAGTTACAGCAGCAAATTCGAATTTGAATTCATCCCCTGTACTTTCTAGGTGGTGTGAGAATTTGGCTAACCTATTCATGGGTTGGTCCTGGGAGGAAAACAGTTTAAACAGGAGTCTTTAACAATGACAGATGTTGACAAAAAAAAAGAAAGAATCTGTGAAACTGATACTATTACATATGCAGGCAACAAATGTTGGTTTAGTCAAGACACTGCTCTGGTTTCATTCTTGATTTGTCACCAACATCAACAGCATATCATGAGATGAAGTTTTTTGTGCTGCAGAGTTTCTATAACTGTATAAGAACACAATTCACATTTGCGGGGGCTGTGAATGGAATGGGGTGCTTGCTAAAGCTATGGAGGGTCCATCTCTGACAGACAAAATACAAACTGAGGTTAGTTACAGAAGAGACAAGGCTGATCACTTGTTTACTTGTTACTTTCATTTCCACTATGAGTGGAGCAACATGTTGGATGGGTTACACGAAAACGTTGGCGTGGCCTAGTTCAATAGTTGAGAAGGTAGAAATTGTGTACTTAGATATATTGCACTTGCTTTGCAACTTTTGTATGTCAAGCTAGCAGTTCAATTTATGACTTGATTTTGGAATTCTATTCTCTAGGTCAGCAGATGTTTAGTATGTGACTGGACATTGCTAGTCTAGCTGTGGTCTTCCCGTCTGTTTACGAACAACATGCATCTGGGATTGTCACTGAAAGTCAGATACACATATGATGGACTGATGTGAGAGCTGTCGAGTTTTCTTTGAAGGCTTTGTGTCCAATTCAACTTGAGTTTTCTGGTACTTGGCAGTGTTTTGCTTTCTTCAAAGCAACTGAAATACTGGCCATGTCATGATTTCTCTTAATAGATGAAATGACATAGCATGCGAGTATAATTTTTTTTGTGCAGTTTAAGCCAGTTGCCATGAAGTTAGTTGTAATGAGAGCCAGAGGACTTGTATCGAAAGGTCATGTATTTGCTGCCAATTCCTGATGAGAGGGAAAAACTGGCATGGGATTTGATTAGTTCATTAAAGGTGCAATCATTCTTTGTTGTGAAGCCATGTTGTTTTCAGCTTAAAAATAGTTTGCAGTTAGAATTGTATTCTGCAGTCTGGAAATTCTTGAATACAAGACTTTTCTCCTGTTACGTAGCTCAAAGTCAAAGCACTTTTTTCTTCATCCATTGTTTCTTTCTGCCTTCACAATCCATTTGTCTCTCTCTGATGAAAATCCTGGAGTTCTGGCTAAAGAAAAAGAGTGTTGTGCCACTCACCTCCAACAGAAAAAAACACTCAAATCAGGTTGTGTGATTGTATGCACTATGCAGATTAGTCTTTGCCCAGTTGGCAAGATATTTGCTATGAGGGCTTTCTTTTTTTCACTCAGTAAACTTCTGGGCATGATCAGAGCTGATTTTTTTTTATTTTTTTGTTAGCTCTTTGTTTTTATTTACAAGGGGATGATACAGGCCTCACTACCCACTGGTACACTGTTATAATTTGTCCACCATCTTAACCAAAAAAAAAAACGACCGACCAAAAAACCCAGACATGCTACATTACCAGACTAAAGATGTGAAAACCATGCAGAAATATGTAAATATTCTTGTTCATTAGACAAACATGAAAAAAAAAAAAAAAAAAAAAAAAAAAAAAAAAAAAAAAAGCCAACCTCCCCCAAAACAACAGCACAAAACCCACTACCACCATGACAAAACAACCCTCTCCCTCCCCCTGGCCCCCACCTCTTCAATGACGGTGACCATGTAAGAGCCTGAAAGGATAGCAGATTGATACTGCTTTCCCTCATTCCCCATCCCCTCTGCTCCTCCGTATGATTGCAGTACCACCCACGCTATTGTGAATCAGTTTCTGTCTCCTGTGTGTGGGTGTGGCGACGTCACAAAAGTTAGGTGAGAAGCAACGGCAGAATTTTTTTTTTTTTTTAATTACATTCAAGCATTCCAGTTTTCTGGTATTTGAAAAGGAAAAAAAAAATTGTTGCTGGCACCAGTTATCTTCTCCGTACATGACACTTTTGAGCACAACTGGCAGGCAAAATCACTTGTAGTGTGTACCACTAAAAGTTTGCAAAGGATACCAACACAACCACAACAATAACAAAGCTGTGAACTCGGTCATAAAGAGAGGATTGGGAGGGGGGGTAAGTTGGGGTGGGGGTGGGGGGTGGAAACAGGCGAACACATGTTGCACAGCAGCCTCACCTCGGTAACTGTATCCTCCTATGACAGATGTATATATGCACAGTAGTCCTCCTCTGTCTCAAGAGAATAGTGTTAATGTAGATCAATGTGTTCACACCTCTTGTTAAAAAAATAAGAATAATGCTTTGTGAATTTCGAGGACTATGTTCTGCTAACGTAAAATCAGTGTGTAGGAAGACAAAAATATTTTGGACATACTTGGCACACACACATTTAATACATCCATGCACAACATGTATTATGTATGTGTGCATGGATTTCATAATCACCATTTTCTTACTGTTGATTCTTATTGTGGAGAAAACAGAACAACATTCAATGAAACACAGCTTCTTAGATGTATACTTTATGCTTTCGTTTGGTTGGTTAGGATGGATTTTTTTTGTTTGTTTGTATGTTTTTTTCACAGTATACATTTTAAAGTAATTTGATGTGATTCAGGGGAAGTAACTGTGGTAAGCGATATTTTGAGGTCAGAAGCCCCAGTCATTCCTGTGCTGTTCCCAAAGAATAGAGAGAGGAATTTTTTTTCCATTGGTTCATCAGTTCTCACAGTATCACAAGAAACAGAAATTGTTTACAGTTTCATATTTCATTATTTCTGAACACAGTATCCATTTTCATTCATGCAAGATGGGTAGTTCCCTTCACTCAAAATAGCCCCAGATAAAGTAGTGCTGTTCTCTGGAAACATGCTGACAGTAGTATGTGACTAGGCGAACTCATTTTGCTTGGTATCATAATTTGTTTTACAAACCTTTGGTTGTAATTGCCATTATTAGTTTTCAGTGATAAGTATTTCGCTTTTCTTGTTTTCCTTTTGATGTTGTTTCTTTTTTTTTTTTTTCTCTCAGTCTGTCACTCATATTCTGTGTACTTCGGCTATTCAGTGTTTGTGAACCTGTGCAAGCCTGATTTTGTTATGATGTCTGTAGCATCAGTAGAATTGAGTAACTGAATTAATACAACTCAGTAGGATTGTGTCAGTAGACTAGCAATTAGAATTAGGCCTGTTGAGTGTGACCCTACTATTGTGAGCATGATTCAAAATAGGACAGAGTCACTGGACTGGAACAGAAGTCTGTTAAGCGTGATTCTGTAACTGTGAATGTGAATAGGATTGCATCAGTAAAGGAGATGATACTACAACTGTGAGAATGATTCGAAATAGGATTGCTCTGCTTGATGGTACTGAAGTCTGTTAACATGTGATCCTGTGAATGTGAAAGGGATTGCATCACTAAACCAGAAATTAGGTCTGTGAAATATGATCCTACAACTGTGAGAATGATTCAAAACAGTATTGCTCTGTTTGACTGGAACTGAAGTCTGTTCAGTGTGATTCTGTAAGTGTGACTCAGACTAGTTAGAGTCAGCAGGATGCCTCAGCAGACTAAAAATGAGCACTTCTTCAGATGTAACAAACAAGACATGAAAAATGCAAAAATCTGTACGCCTAAGATCACAGTCATCTTGGAAATACATATATAAAAAAAAAATATCTGTGTTTTGTATATTGAATTGAAATAATCGTTACTTTATTATATCACTGGTTTCATTTTCACTGTGTATTTTGGCGTGTTCACAGTAATGTTGCAGTCACAAGAATTAGGTCTGGCAAGTGTGTTCCTAAACTGAATGGGACTTGAAGTAAGAGTACTGTAGTTGACCAGAATTTAAGTCAGTGTGATCCAAGAACTGTGAATGAGACTAGGATTATGTTTTTGAATTTGACAAGAATTATATATATCGTGAGCGTTGATGCTGTAACTGAGTGTAACTGAAAATATCTGCATCAGGCGAATGGGGCTGAGGTCTGTTAAATGTGATCGTACAACAGTGAATGTGACTCGAGAGTCTGAAAGGATTGCAACAGTAGACTAGACCAAGGTCAGTTAGTGTGATCTTGCAGTGTGAATGTGACTCATAACAGGACTGCTTCAGCAGAGAGCTCTGCTAAGTGTGATCCTACAACTGTGAATGTGACTCAGACTAAGTAGGATCATATCAGTTAACTTTAGGTGTGATCCTGCAACTGTGTCCCCAGTGACATGTAGGATCATGTCTGAAAAGCACAATGATTTATGGTTGCACTTTTACTTAGCCACTCACTACCTTTACCATATTGGTCTGATCTGCATGAATTGCATCAAACTGTCTGCAGTTGGTGATTTTATTTACCCTGTGTATTTTTTATTTTCGTAAAATGCTATGCCTCTGGAACTCTTTGGAAAACAACATTGCTGAAGAGCCTTGGCTAATCTCCCTTAGACTAGTGTCCTGCGTAATCTTGTTCCCGGTGTCCATGGATAGTTCCAGCCTCACTCTGGCAAACAGCATGGAGTTGCAAAGGGTTTTGAGGGGTGTTTGGCCAGGGGAGCTTTTACTCACTGCCAGTTTGGGCTTGCTGTTGAAAGATTTTTGCTGTGGGTGTGTCATGAGACCAAGTAGTGATTTTTAGCTTAGCATTGTGGTAACGTGTTTTCCTGTCACAGTCATAAAACTAGATATATATGTATGAATCTGGACTTGCTTCTGAGTCTTTTTTTTTTTGTTTTTGATTTCTTCATTTTTCAACAGTGTTTGGCTGTCTCTTTCCAGATGTGACTAGTGGATAGGTTTTGCGATCTCTGTAAGTCATTGTGAACGTTAGTGTTTCGTTAACGGCAGATAACAGGAACATGTCAGACAGTGCTTTATAATGGTGACAGTGTCCAGTATCACATTTTTGCACAATACGACTGTGAACACTGAATGGCAATTTTGTAAAGGCAGCATTTGTTTATGATGTGGTTATCATTATTATTACTACTGTTTACTTTTGTACATAATTTTGTGTGATGTGAATTACAACAAATGAATAAAGAGTGGAGTTCTTCTTTAAAATAGAGCAAAGATAGCTCTGCAGTGTGTCCACTCATGCAGTGTGTCTTTCCTGACATAAGCAAGACAAGTGAGAGGGGGAGGTAAGAATTATTTGCAACAATAACAAAATGTTGGAATTAGAAACTGAAATCTTGAAAACAACAACAACAACAACAAAACTATGCCCATTTGTTTTTATCTTTTTTTTTTTTTTATTTTTTTAATTTTTTTTTTTTTTTTGGTGTGTTGGGGGAATTCGGGAGAGGGCAGGAGTGAAGGTGTTTTGTGTGTATATATGTGACTAGTTGGTGTTTACATTTTTCTTGTGTGCTTGAACTTGAATCCTTACTAGGTTGAAAAGTCATTTCTAACTTATTTCTAAAAAAAAAGTTAAAACTTCTTTCTTTCACTAGGTTAACTTTCTTCCAGATGTTACTTTTATGGTGCCACAACTGCTCTTTCCCCAACACTACTGAGACTTAATTGTTAATTTTAAGGACATTGATTTTAGTTTTAAGGACATTAATTTCCTTGCCTCGCTGGTCCCTAACCCTTATATCTGCGCACACTCCATCCCACCACCCTCATTCCCTCCTCTTATTTCCCCCCCCCCCCCTCTCCCCCGCCTTTTTTGAAAAAAATGAAAAAAAGAAAAATTGGGGGCTAAGGGTGTGTGTGTTAGAATTATACAGTTCTTCTGTCAGTGCTTTCAGCTGTCAAAAAACCCCAGTTTTTCCTAATGTGCTACATTAAGGATCCTGTCTTTCTGCGATAACTGAAAACACTTTCTGTCCCATTCTATCAGAACTTGTTCTTTCTTCTTCCCTTCATAGGGATTTTAGAAGAGTTCTCTAGTATATGAATCACAGCTGCCCCAAAGCTAGCCCTTCAGGAAACATGCTTGCCATATTTTCTCTTTCTTCTAAAACAACAATTCTCACAGTTCCCCTTTTTAATCATCTGTTTTTTTTTCTTTTTTTTTTTTTTTTTTTTTTTTTTACCAGTCTAGTCAAGAGAACCAACTCCTTCCTTTCAATATCTGTGTTTTGACAAGGAAAATCTGTTCGCCTTTGTATGGAGAGGTAAGAAGACCCTATTTCTGACCCTCTTGGAAGATTATTCAGTGCTTCCTTAGCCTGTCTGCCTTTGGTTGATGAGAAATTTTCAGCCACCCTTAGTTGGTAAAATGGTAGTCTCCGTTCCTTTAAACCTAGCCACAATAATGTCTGATGAATCTCTCTGCTAAATGCATAATATTCCTCAAATTCTAAAATTCAGAATAATCAAACTGCGAAAGATTACTGCGTTTAGTTTTTATTCATTGGAACTACTGGAACAGCACTTACTGTGTGCATGGTGATAGAATGTGTTTTATGCTGGTCTTTTAGGTTCAGAACTTGTTTGATTTTTTATGTAGGCGTTTTAGTTTCATGGTCCTGTTTTCAGATTACTTGCAGTTCTGGCATATCCTCTGTTGTCAGTGGGGTTTACAATGTGATGACTTAGATAATGGATATCTAGGGAATAAAGTGAAAAAACAGTTCTGACTTCCATGAGGTAATGGATATTTCGGGAATAAACTGAAAAACTGTTCTGACCCTCATGAAATGAAAGGATGTTGTGGAGCAGATTATGCATGCCATTGTTAAGTAATTGATAGTTACCATGTTTTGTCTGTATCATAAATGGTTTTAAAACAACAGGCACACGTCAAGGAGTTTTTACATCATGTTCACATCAGACATGATTTTATGTATATAGACTGAGTTCTACTGTGCACGTTTCATTACCTTTTCTCTGTAGAATTTTTTTCCCCCTCAGGAATGTAAATAAAATTGTGATGAAGATTGTGGTGTGATTTGTACTTATGTTCTTAATGGACACATTTTGCTGTTGGGGAAAGAATGAGAGGAGTGCCTTGTTTAGGACGCATAGCATCCTCAACTAAAATATGACTCATAAGAGGAGACTTTTGAACTTTGAAGGTGAACAGCGACTGTGGGGGGCGGGGGGGGGGGGGGGGGGGGGGGGGGGGGAGGGGGGGGTGGGGGGGGGGGGGGGGGGGCAAGTAGCTTGTAGGGGATTTTGCTGCAGTCAACAGTTTGATCATAATTGTCTGGTTATCACCAGGTAGACGTCAAGATAATCAGCTGTCTTTCTGCATGTCACAGTCCACCAGATGTTAGGGGAGGGAGCTGTTGGACATGCGTCTCGAAAAGTAGGATCACATTTTTTGTTGCATAGTATGGCAGTCTAATGATAATGACGATGGAAATTGATTGTGGTCAAGGTATAAAAGCCCTCATTGCTTACACAGTTTATAACATTCTCTCACACATGTAATGATGTGCTCACACTTGTGTGCTTCTCTACCCACACAAAACAAACACAGCAAGATGCACACACACACACACACACACACACACACACACACTTGTGCGCGCATTCACATGCACACACTTTCTTGAGGCAACAAAGAATAAAGCTGGGAGATGGTAAAAAGAGTAGTCTTTAGAGATGACTTTGAAACAAGAGAGAGACTTCACACACACACACACACACACACACACACACACACACACACACACACACACACACACACACAGTGAAGCTTGTAGCAAGCAGAAGGCACTTGAAAAGGAAAAAAAAAGAAAGCTCTCTGAACGTCTCCGAATGGAGACGATGGATTTTCAGGAGATCAGCAGAGGAAGGCCAAGGCCAGACAGCAGTGTACAGCTGGAGACGATCAGAAAGATAGGATGGAGCTTCACCATTCAGAGACTTGAAACTGAGCAGTGTGTATGCAGTATGGCAATACTCGTTTAACCTGAGGGTGATAGGTAAAGCGGAAAGGCTGGTGCTCAGAGCAAAGTCTGAAATGCCTTAAGGATGGTCAGTCATACCTTTTTCAAGATATGACCTTTTTAAGGTAATTTTTTTTGTCTGTTCTGGTTGGGGTTCGACAGCCATGCAGGGGCCCAATGTGGTCTGTTTGGTGATTCATAAGAATCATACGGTAATAACATCATCCTGAAATCGTGTAGAAAAATGTGAAATTTAGTGTCATGTCTTTGTATTTTAGACAAGAGAGAACTGGGACTGGCGATGTGACTATTAGGGCCTCGGGTAATTTGAACATGAATATGCAAAGCACGGCCGTGACTGATGCCTGTGACACGTTAACACTGGGTAAGTCGTGGCGACATAGAGTCACTGGCCTTTGAATATGATTATTTGTTCCATGATCAAAAGTAATCTAAATGATGACCGAGATCGAGATTAAAGGTCATCGGTGGTCGAGCTGACTTTTAATACCTACCTGGCTCATGACCCACCAATTGACCTCTTGACCTTTAACCTCGATCTCGGTCCTCATAATCAGAAGTTAAGAAAACCATATTTGGCTACGTTGTCTTAAATGGAGGTTAAAATCCACCCAACCTAAATTACCCCAGTTTGGTTCAGTATACTTTTAATATCACTCGCTGAAACCTGGTTGATGTGTGACCCAGTCAGTTGAACACGTAACCTTTAACTTGGTGATCGTAATCTCGTTTAGGTTCTTTGTTATTAAGCCTTTGTTGGTGCATCATAACGCACTCTCAGTCTCTTGATGTTCAAAAGTCGACGGCCGGCTATCGTCGTCGTGCCCCAGTTGCTCATTTTTGATCTTTGATCCTGCTCATGGATTACATAAGATTTCCCATGGGCAAAATAATAATGAAAACAACACAATTTACAATGATGATGACGATATGTGTCTGTATAGCGCAACATCTGTACCCGTATGTTTAAAGCTTTGTGCTTTTCATGAAGCAAAAAGAGACGAGAAGAAAATCCATTTTTTTAATATTTTTTTTTACTAAACTAACAACAATGTACCATTCAGTCTTCAGTGAGACGGCCACAATGACAAAAACGCAAGCATACATAATGGAGAATTATAAGGGGGTAATGATCTACCAATTGAGATTGTCACAATTATCAAAGCGCAAGAATATAAGCATAAAAAGTCTGTACCCATCACTTTCAAAGACAAGTTCACACCATTTCCCAGCTGCTTCCGCCAGCTCTCAATATTAAGTCAGAGATTCCTGTCGTGTAAACAGCTGACCAGAGCCACACAATTTCGGAGGAGCAGGCGATGAGCACCCCACTGTATGACTTCTGCCCAGGCCATGCTGCCACGTTGGAAGTCCGCCAACGGTGCACATGAATCTGCTGCATGTAAACCGCGTCATTGAAGTCGCTGGGATCTGACTGTGTGTTTCCATTCTACTAATCTGAGACCATAGAATGCTCGCTCAACTCTTGGCAGGACCGAGCGAGGGCTGAATGTGTGAATGTGGAGACCTGGGAGTTGAATCAGCTTGCAATGAAAGATATCCCAGTCATGAGTCCAGGACAATTTGCTATTCACAAAGCCAACTGGTTATAATCTAACCATGCATTGCGCACGCACGCACGCACGCACACACACACACACACACACACACACACACACACACACACACACACACACACACACACACACTGCGGATGCGCTAGAGAGACAGACAGACATACAGACAGACGGACACAGAGAGAGAGGGAGACTAGACACCAGGAGATTATTGAAAGAGAGAGAGAGAGAGGGAGAGAGATTGCTTTGGAAGGCGCGCACACACACACACACACACACACACACACACGCACGCACGCACGCACGCACGCATGCACGCACACACACAGCGGGTGCGCTAAAGGGAGGGGAGGGGGGGGGGGGGAGTTGACACTAGACTCTTCGTTAATTTACTGTCATTACCTATAAAGCAGACAATCATTTTATTTCAGTGAGAAATTCATCAAAAATGGCATGGGCACAACACACACACACACACACACACACACACACACACACACACACACACACACACACACCCTTTCTTGGCCATTCAAATATGACATTTATCAGCAAAATAAAAAAAAAATATTCAACTGTCTACAGAATCAAAGGCTATGCATGATAAAGTGCACCAAGTCATATACAATAATTTATTACGTTGCAGTTAGTTCAGGACTACGGCATACAAAGTAAATATGCATTCTATTGTGCCGTAACCAGCCCTAAAACCTGACTGTTCTTTGAAGATGTATTCTTTTCTTTCACCAGATAGGTCAGTCTTTTATTTATATATAGGTTTAAATGGACTGATTGCACTAGTTACTGTAACTCCTCCGTGATTATCAGATGTTACTTTTTGTGTACAGCAATAACAATAAATTTGCCCATTCTGAAATAAAAATTCAATTAAAAAGTGATATGTTGAATAAAGTAACAAGAAAAGTTACTGCAAAATTATTTGCATAAAAAAAAAACCCATTTCACTAATGATGCAGCCTGGACTGACATTTTTGCCTATTTAAAGGTTTTTGATTCTTGACAGCGCATCCTGCTCAGATCTTGGGTCATTAAATAAAGATTCATCACCCATGTTATCTTCTGCTTCATCATTACATCATCATATTCATCGGTGTCACTATTATACCATTGTTGAGAACTTATATCAGAGCAAATGACCGTTTTTCTGTTAAATGGTGTTATCACTGACCAAAACGATTTCTGATCATGGACTGAATCTCTGAAGTTCTGAAGTCTTTCATCCTCACTCTTTGCAATTTTTTTTTTTTTAGACTTCTTTAATTTTACGTACTCTTTTGTCTCATTTATATATTCTTCTCTGATTTTGTGTACATTTCCCCCTCATTTACATTTCTCCTTTCTTCTTTTTCCAGTAATGACGAATTTACTTCGCTTCAATCTTTGGAAAAATATCTTGACATTGTTCCTCTTCTTCAACTGGCACTCTCTGTGAAACCGGTCACTACGATCATTTTCTTTTTCCTATCTATCCGCCCCGTACAGGTGGCCACCCCCATACAAAGCTCTGACAGGCAAATCCCCTCCATCAGCGACATCATCTGATAACCTTTGAGAGGGAGTAGTTTCAAAGTGTGGTGAGTGCAGGCGGAAATGGAAACAAACGTAAACGAAAAAATGCTATTCCGCCGGACGAAAGGGGCAATAACCTACCAGACAGAACACGACGCGTTTCGACCTCTTTGGTCTTCTTGAGGCAAGATAAACAACATTCAATCCGGACGATGAAAACGAAAAACAAGCAATGACTTACCTCCTCAAATCGGGCGCAGAATGGGACGTAGAAACACGTAGTGTTTTGTCTTATTTGTTTGTACCTCTCATCTGGCGGAATAGTTTTTTTTTTTCTTTTTAAGTTTGTTTGAGAGGGAGCTGCTCAGCAATACGCAGCAGAAGCAACTCCATCGTCAGACTTGGAACATTAGTGAAACAATGGACATTTACTACGAAGTTCGGTGATAAACGGATGCCAGAGAGCTGGTAGGAGTAATCACAATAGGACTCAAGATCAAGCGGATCTCCGAGATGAGTGAAATCGATCCATGGTGGGTCATCAGGAACGCTGGACGACTCACACAATACTCCATGGTCTATGTCTGCGCTGTTCACGAATGCACAAAGCTTCAAATGTATTTTCGAATTTCGGGTGGAAAACACTATCATACGCAGGCTTTCGATGCTCCGGAAAGAGATGTAAACAATGGTTCAAAGTGTCACTCGACAGTTGGAGAGGAATGGTTCCCCAGGCTCGACATACAGGCTATATAAAGGGGTGTTGCAGAACACAAATAGTCTCTAATAAGTAGAAACATAAAGACTTTCTCGTTGTCTCAGCCTCCTTTTCCACTTTGGAGGCTATTGCTGTCTATAAACTTAAGCACCCTCTATTTCTGAATCTGAACTTGACACCTCTCTGAAATATGACGATTACAACTTAGTTTTTGCGTGGGTTGTTCATGTCGGCATTACAGGCAATGAAATGGTTGATCAACTTGCCAAACTATTAGAAATAAAAAGCTAAGGCAGCAGATTCTGTATCGACACACACCGATCTGACACCCAAAGCTCAGACTTACGTCAAAGACCTCTGCAAGAGGAATGGAACTCGCAGATGGATATCACACACTTCCAAATCAGTCTAAACCTTAGAGAACTTTTTATCATGTCCACTGGTCTATTATGTCCACCGGGGCCGTAAAAAAAAAAAAGAGTTTTTTGTCGACTGAGAACAGGCTACTGCTTTTTTTTTACTCCCACTCATCTCTCTCAGAACGCGAAGAAACTCCGTGGTGTGTTCCTTGTGATGTTCTCACTCATTATAAATCACGGCTGATCAAGAGTTTTGGGATTTACATAGTATTAGACATAAACACTGGACAGCAGACTCAATGAAAACCCTATGTATCATCTATGTATGTCATGGCATTTATGAGTTTCTGAAAGAGAGAAACAAGTTTCATCTTGTCTTAGATATTACGAAAGTAAGGTTTTAAAGAAATGTATTTATTCATTTGCTTACCTTTTTTTTTTGATAACGTGGTAGAGGTAATAGTGATAATAATGATATTAATACTAAGTATTATTCACGTTGGTATCATTATAATCGTTGTTGTTGTTCTTGTTGTCTCTTCTCTTCCCAGCTCGTTTCACCCACCACCCCTCTACTTCTCAGTCTTTGTTTTTTCTCTTCACACCCTCACTCCTCCCTCCTATCTCTCCCCCACCCCCCCCTTCTCTATGTCTTCCTACAATGTCTCCTCCATCCCCCCGCCCCTCAGTGAACTTTTTACAGTTTCACGATCAACAAATTTCTATACTGTTTTATTTGTCAGCTGGCCAGTGTTTGTGTTTGAGAAACGTTTTCTGATGAACCAAAATAGTACAAGTTTATTCATGGGCCTTGCGTAGCTTCAACTTTTTATCTTCCAGACTGAAATTTAAGCGTGATGAAAGAATCTGTGTTTAATGACTTCTGTGTGTGTGTGTGTGTGTGTGTGTGTGTGTGTGTGTGTGTGTGCGCGTGCGTGCGTGCGTGCGTGCGTGTGTGTGTGTGTGTGTGAATGCTTTTTTTTTACAAAAAAAAATATGTTTTTAGAGCTGAACATAGCTTTCAAAACCTTTGCCCTTACAGTCCTGAATTTGTGCCCTGATGGAAACGTCTCGTTACTGGAGCGCTGGATTCAACATGAACAGGGGGGGAAAGTGCTCTAGTGATCAAAACGTGAATCACAGAACGTTTCTGTCAGACACAATCAAGCGAACAGCACGATGAAAGATAGATTACTTCGTTTGCTAGGTAAATTTCCGAAATCGTCATGAAAAAAAAAAAAAGTCCATTTACGGGCCTTCTCTGTCAGGCATTGTCCTAACACTTCGCTGTCAGCAGCTGGGGACAACCTGTTGCACTGGTTTCAGACAACCGTGTAGTCGCTCCGTCTGCTCCCCATTCGCCTGGCCTAAAAGCTTAGCACGTGCACCGTTGCTGTGTCCAGTGACGTCACAGCGTGTAGTCTTGCCACCGTTCGCAAGTTGGCTCGCCTCCCTCGAGCTCTGCCTTTGATCCTTGAGAGAGAGAGAGAGAGAGAGAGAGAGAGAGAGCAACACGCACGCGCGCGCGCCCGTGTGTGTGTGTGTGTGTGTGTGTGTGTGTGTGTGTGTGTGTGTGTGTGTGTGTTAGAAGGTCTGGATGAAGTTTTTCAAAGATGTGGGCATTTTTTTTTTCTTCTTTTTTTTTTTTTTTTTTTTTTTTTTTTATAATTTTTTGTACAGGTGGAAATTCGACCACCTTCGAATCAGTTTGAGTCGTTTTCATTTTCACTCAAATAAGTTATCGATGTATGTTAACTTTCTGTCCATGATTAAACAAAATCTCCTGGGTGTATATATCATTCAGTGAGCTTCGGATGAAACGGTACTTGCATTTGCAGACGTGGTGTTCTGCCTTTGATACGCTTTGCGTGCGCTGCAGCTTGGTCGAGCAGGCGACACGCTTAGGTAACGGTAACAGCTACATTCCTAACTTGGGGGAGGGGCGGGAAATGTTAAATGCAGTTTAGGAAAGTTCTGTGATGTCGAAGTCCCCCCCCCCAACCCCTGCCCCCCTCCTTCCCGAAACCCAGGGTATAGACAAACTTGCACCAGGCCATCTTACGTCAGTCTGAGACACGTTATACACGTGAAAACAAGTGCGTCGAGTTTGTTTATCACGTGACCATCCGGCATCCAATCAAGTGTAAGCGAGCCTTTTCTGTCCCTGAAAGGGTATCGCTGGTGCGCGTTTTGCTGTAGCCTATCCTCTGTGCTGTGATGTGGGAAAAGCCAGGAGAAAGCCGGTGAGTTTCATCTTTTTTAACGAATGTTTTCGGTTCTACATGCAGTTAAAGGGAAACACACATGGTACACCCCGTTCATTTTTCTTGCCGTGAAATAGTAGGGACAGGTTGGTCACAGAAAAAAAAGAAAAAATTGGAAAGGCTTGGACATGACATGGGAACCTAATGTCACCCACCAACAGGACAGATTTTTGGTCGTTCGAACTTAGCTGTGATCCATGGGAGATTATGAATTCTTCCCACGACGTCCCGTCCCTCCCTGTTATCATTTCCACCCCGCCTAGCGCTCTCAAACCTTTCATGCATAATTAGCCTAATGTTTCAGCAGTCGTAATAGTATTCATATTTATATTTTCAGTTGTTTCTTTCTGTCAGTCAATGACGTTACTTAAATTATCAGTTGAGCTATTTTTCTCAAAACAAACAAAAACAGACATTCTTCATATTTGCAAAGCTAAAACAAATATTTATGTAACACGGGTCTCACGGGGTCTGCATTCTCACTCATAACGGTCGTATCCCTGCCCCATTCCCACCTCGCACTTTTTTCAGCTTGCGGCAAGATTTCCTTTCGTGTCCGTTTCCGGCACGACTGCTTTCTGTCAGTCGTATAGCAGTTCGGTTACAGAAGAAATCAAAGGGAATCTTTTCCACCTCGGTCTCGCTGCCCGCCCCTCCCACCCCTTCCCCTCGCCCTTCACCCATCTCCCCATCTTCACTGCGGCTCTCGGCCAATGTAAACTCAACTCGGGTAAGCTGTAGCTTCTCTTTCCTTCCTTCTTTCCTTCGGTGCCCACAGTCTTGAGGATGATCATTCTAGCACGTAAAAGGGTGCGCGCGCGCGCGCGCGCGCGCGCGCGTGTGTGTGTGTGTGTGTGTGTGTGTGTGTGTAGGCAGTCCATTTGCATGCTCTGATCATTGTGATCACGTTCACTGT
The DNA here is from genome assembly GCA_016801955.1 of Conus betulinus. Classification (NCBI taxonomy): domain Eukaryota; kingdom Metazoa; phylum Mollusca; class Gastropoda; order Neogastropoda; family Conidae; genus Conus; species Conus betulinus. The sequence goes on along the minus strand of JADBJO010000125.1, from coordinate 716,971 downwards.
GATTCTCATTGTCCATAATCCATCCAAGCCAGTTCGTTACCGTAAGGGCCACGTGGTATCAGTACACTGTCACTGTTAGGCAGAGGTTCGCGACACAAAAGCGTGCCGAGTGTCATTTCTTTCTTTCGCGTACATTTTCACGACAAACCAAGAGAGAGGACGAGAAAGTTTACGCTCAGTACTTTTCCTTGTTCTTCTTCTTAAAATCCGACACACACACACACACACACACACACACACACACACACACACCCCCCCCCATAGCCTCCCCATTCCTTTTTTTTCCTTTTGTCTTTTTGTTCAACGCTTTATGTATCTGGTGCTTGTTGCTTAGTGGATTTTTGTCATGTCAGTCCAGTGTTAAAGCCAAAAGGCGAAAGCCCTGCCCTATTCCTCTGTATTAACGATCTACCCCAGCAACTATCCTCGGCCACTCGCCTTTTTGCAGACGACACACTCTGCCACAGGACAGTTGACTCCCCTAGCGATCATGAGAACCTTCAGCAAGACCTCAACAGAATGGCAAGCTGGGAAACAAGATGGAAGATGGCGTTCCACCCTGAGAAATGTCAGACTCTTCATGTCACCAGGAAGAGACAACAGCGAACTGCCACTTACCAACTGCATGGTCAAAACCTCGAAACAGCTAAGGAGTCAGAGTAGTACCTGGGAGTCACCATCTCCAGCGACCTTAGCCGGGACACTCGCATAAATAATATAACCAACAAAGCCAGCAAGACTCTGGTTTTCTTCAACGAAATCTAAGGTTGGGTCAGTTAGTACCAAACAGAAGGCTACAAAGCGTTGGTACGGCCTATACTGGAGTACGCGGCACCCCTCTGGGACCCCTACACTGCCAAAGACATCGGCAGAGTGGAAAAGGTGCAGCGTCGAGCTGCCCGCTGGGTGGTCAGTAGGCATCGCCAAACATCCAGCGTGGAAGATATGAGTAGGCAGATGCAGGGGACCCTCTCGCGGACAGAAGGCGCACAGCGAGACTTGTTACCTTCTTCAAATACCACCATGGAGAGGTTACCATCAACACCCCTTACACACACCCCCCCCCCCAAAAGGCCTACACGATAATCCCACCAGTCATCGTATCTCCTTCCTTCCTATAAGACCAACAACAGGAAATATTCCTTCTTCCCACGGACCATCAACGAGTGGAATTGCCTTCCATCTGAGGCCATAACGTCATCCTCAGTGGAAAGCTTCAAATCCCAGATCTAGTGCCCTTTCCCCTCCCCTCCCCACCTGCCCCACCACCTGCCCATTCCCCGTCTCACCCTAAACATGGCCGTGTCCACTGCTTCCCCTTCCCCACCCCACCCCACCCCATCCCCTTTCTCCCCCTTCTGCCCCCACCCCACTGTCAACACTGTATAGCTGATCTTCTGGGCAGCATATTTCCACTGAGACTGCTACCGGAGACCCCCCAAAATGTCATGACCTTCAAAATGATGAAGGTGGACATTAAATGAAAGAAGATGAAAAGAAGAAGGGTCTTGTAATAAAGTCCCAGGGTGAAGACTGCAGTCAAACACATGAATCACATTGATTTATACAGTAGACTAGACCTCCAGGATGTCTGCCCGTCACTTCTCGTCCCCTCTGATCAAGTTAGTGGGCAGGGAGTGTGCAAATGTGATGTGATGGAGTAAATGTTGTGATCTACTCATGCAACTTGAAGATGTATTTCAAGCCTACATAGGAAAAAGAAAAGGATTTTTTAAAGTCGGGCAGCCGTTTCATGGAAATCTTCTATTCTGTGGCGAAATAGTGTTGATTGTGGCCACAAAACAGAAGAATAACAACCCTGGAAAATAATTGTTATATTCCAAAGTTGTTTTTTGTGGTATGTCAGTTGTTTACCGTTGTAAGTCGCCCACAAATGACACCCCCCCCCCCCCCCCCCTGCACATTGTCATACTCTTAGCTCCTCTTTCTCCCCTCGCAAACCATCTTTTACAGATTTACAGATTATCTGTTTTAAGGTCAGACTTGTAGGATTTCCATCGTACCCGCTCCACATTTAGGTACCAATATCCTTAGTGGTGAAGTTGACCACGAGTTATCGGTAATCATAGTTATATTCGGTGTCGCATTCATATTGCTATTATGAATCTAGTAATTTATCAGTTATTTTGAAATGATCGATGGGTTTCGTGATTATCTGGTTAGTTTACCCGTAAGTTAATTTACGACAAATTGCAGGATTCTATTTGTCCCCCCCCCCCCCCCCCCTCACACAGACGCATCAGAGACCTGGAGCTTATTATTCGATGTGTCGTGTTTTACATATGGAGAATAAAAATCCTGTAAATGAATATGAAATGAAGTTGGGTAATAATGTTAAAAAGATTACAAGATGCAACGAAGAAAAAGATTTGGGTGTTACGTTTGATGAAAGTCTTGATTTTGACCCGCACATAAACCGAATTGTTGGTAAGGCAAACAAGTATAGGAATGGTAAAGAGAGCCTTCACATTTTTACACAAAGATACTTTCACTACATTATACAAGTCCATTGTGAGACCACATCTGGAATATGCAAATGTTATCTGGTGTCCTGCAAACCCTAAAGAGGCAATCCATCCTGATTGAAAGAGTTCAGAGGCGTGCAACTAGACTGCTGAAGGAATGCAAAGAAATGAACTATTATGATCGACTAAAATTTTTGAACCTACATTCACTGAAGGGTAGACGACTACGAGGTGATCTTATACAGATGTTTAAATTTTTCCACGGATATGATGATGTTGATTTGCACTCTCTGTCTCTCCTATGCACCTGTGAATGTTACTAGGAACTCTGCAGGAAAACTCTCTGTAATGCATACCAGAACTAACAAGCGCAAATTCTCGTTTTCTTTCCGAGTAGTTAACCCCTGGAATGCACTACCTTCATCAGTTGAATTTGCAAAATCTGTGAATGAGTTCAAGAGCCTGATCGATATGCTGCCCCAGCTAGAAGATCTATTTTATGGTTATGACGAGTAGAAACCACATTAGGTACGACCAATCTAGATAAAAATAACAAGAACCAAACAATGAGGGACAAATATTAGACCTCGCGGTGTAGGCGTAACCAAACGCCGTCCCTATAACTACTACTACTACTACTGCATGTTGTCGAATCATAGGTACAGAAAGTAGGGGTGACAAATAATAACCATTTTTAATTCCCTTCTGACAAAAAAAAAAAAAAAAAAAAAAAAAAAAAAAAAAAAAAAAAAAAAAAAAAAAAAACAACAACGAGGAAATGATTTCGTTTTGCCGTCAAAATTCTTAAGATAACCGGCAGAGGGGGTAAAATGCCAGGGTGAGGGGTCAGGAAGTTAATGTTTTTATCACAGACCCCCACTCCATCCCTACCCTTCCTCCAATCGCCACCCTCTTTCCAGCCATACTTTATTCCATAGCACCCCCCCCCCCCCCGCCTCCTGTCTGCACAGTCTGCCGATTTATGAACCTAATCTCTCCCCATCACCATGAATTCAGCTCGAGAAGGTGGAATTTCACATACGCACTCACGCACGCACGCACGCACGCGCCCGCGCGCACACACACACACCACACACACACACAAAACCTTCCACCTCCCTCGTCATCCCCTTTGCCCAGGTTGAATGTTCATATAAGTGAGCAGGTATCTTGTCCATTGTGGGACTATCTGATAACAGAAGCCATACATCTGCTGCGCTGTGCACGTTCCGATCCAAATTGGCAGAGGGTTTTTGTTTTGTTTTTGTTGTTGTTGTAAAGGCAACATGTTCGATGGCGCGTTTTCTGGTGAGTTGGACGACAGATGTCTGGAGCCTTAAGCCTGGCATTATGTCCCAGCTTGAAAAAAAAATTGCATTCACTTTTGACGTCTGTAAATCTGACGATTAGACGTGTACCCGAGACCAGTTGATCATAGCGAAATTCAGAGCACCGTTATCCTGATGATGCACTGAAAATCCCACTCCCGCCATGAGTTATATGCACAATGACACGGATAAAATGCAGCACTTTAACTGCCCGCGTAAGAAAATATTTCAAATTTTGCAAATTTAAGCTGAAAACAGCCTTCCTCAGAGAAAATGAATTTAAATGTTTGGACCACGATTTAACATATATAATGTACAAGCATTTAGTAATGTACTCGATGGAGGGGAGCGGGTGGAAATCCTAAACGCCCCCCCCCCTCCCTCCCTTACTAACACACACACACGGACACACACACACACACACGCGCGCGCGCGCGCAACACACACACACACACACGCGCGCGCGCGCGCGCACGCACGCACGCGTGCGCATTTTCCCACCCCACGTTTACATTTTACATTCGTTTCTTGCTACGTGATTTTTCCTTTAGGTGGTACTACTCGGTTTACATGAAGTAAAATATTATCAATCGTTCACTTTGCAATCCTCTTTTTTCACATGATCTGACGCGAAGTGACTCGATCCGTCTGTAAATGTTCGCATAGATGCATACCTCTACGCGCTGGCTCGTATCTTGTCAGTATAGCTGTCCACCACTGGCTTATAATGGGTCAGATAAGGTCCCTATGCTATGTTTTATTATGATAAAAAAAAAATGACTTCACATCACGCCAAGTGCCAGAGTAATGACTGATCAGCTCCTCCTCACTCTTGAATACCTTCAAAGGGTTCCAGCCGCCGGGTTGCGGGAAGAGTCGTGTGCCACCCGGTTTGATCTGTGTGTCTTTGCTGACTTGTTTGCATGCAGGCAAGAAGGTCGATCGGTGGGTTGTGTTGTGTGGCATTGGTTTTAAATAAGGGTTGCCCGTTAGTAATGGGGGGGGGGGGGGGGGGGGGGGGTAGTAAGGGTGGAATTTGGGGGAATCGGAGGTTTATAGGTAGTGTGTAAAATGCCCTGAATCATTCGTTGAGCTTCTTCTCGTAAGGTATTCTCTTACTATGGCAAATGACAAGTTACTCCTTAATTTAATACCAAGCACTTTGAATACACCGACACAGTCAGGTTATGAATTGTCATGCTCCGACAAATATAAGTTCTTAACATGTGATTTCACACGCCAGTGTATGTATTCTTTAAATTCTTGAACAAAATGATATGAATGTTTGTGTTACGCGTCCTAATGTTTTTACAAGTGGCTCGAATGACCTTTTTGGGAAGTTACTTTTTATTGTTGTATTGACTATGGGCACCATCCATGAAGTTGTCGACTAACGTCAATGTATATCTGATTGCAGCGCGGCACATTCTCAGTGAACTCGGCAGTTCCTTGAAGTTTCACCAGGTCATTTACTCCCAAATGGTTAGCCAGTCAGTCTCTCAAATGGCGAATAGTTCCTAGTGGTCTGACATCTCGTCATAGGTGAAAGTTCCAGGGTTGGTCGAGAGCCTTGGTATTTTTCAGATCGTTCTTTGTGCTTTCTGGCCCTGTCTGCCAAGAACTGGACCGAGATTTGCGTCTGGCGTTCAGCAATGACATGATTGTCACTTTCCTTGCTCCAGTGGTAGTACTGAGGTCTGTGGGAGGTCTGTCTTGGGGGGGGGGGGGGGGGGGGGGGGGGGGGGGGCTTCAGGCAGTGACTTGTGTTCTTCGAGTATGTGAGGAGTCTGGTTTTCAGTCGTCGTCGTTTGCTGAGGCATCTAAATTCTTTTGATTCACAGTCCCTCATGGAATGGTGGGGATCTTCTGGAAGCACGAACCACAGTGTTCGGTGCCTTCTTTGATTGCATCTGTCTGTTGGATACAGCAGGGGGTGGTCAGAAACTTCAATGCCCAGGTGGTTTGTCATCTTGGATGGTGGGTTGTTGTGAGGGGGGGGGGGGGGTCTTGTCTAGAATGGTGGTACTCTAGATAGGCTTTAACTGCTTGAGGGTTCATATTCTGTCCAAACGCATCGTTTAGTTCCTGACAAGGCTGAGGATGTGCAGGTCGCAACGTGGCTGAACTTCTGTGTAACTGGAGACACAGTAAGGGTATGACTCTGGTTACAGTATTGACATCACAGGTCCTAGCGGATCTGTGTGTTTGCCTTGGAATCCATCGCATGGACACATCCGTGTATCGGGGCACCGCTCGTGGGTGTATGTAAGGGAGGACACTGCAGATTTCAGAGCTGTGGCGCGGAGCACAAAGCCACCGGCCTTCCTGTGCCAGGCAGGGCTTCTGTGCTTCCCAGTGTCAGGTATCTGTGGAACAAAGGCAGACAACAGTGGTACCCAGAGGAGATGCTTCAGGAAATATTTGTAGTTCCTGAAGTGTTTCCAAGTGATCACTGGTGCATGCTGAGTGTCCCTTGTTGTGCAGAGAGCCTGTCAGGGTGATCGGTCGACATGCGGCTCGTACAGACCCTGTGGAACTGAGGTCAGACGTTCAGCGAATGTGAAAGTAGTTCCAAGAGACGTTTCTGATGATGTGTCCGCACAAGGGATTTCTGGCCAGAACTAGTGCGTGGCGTGTGCTTGCTGCCACAACTCGGGTTTCCTATCCATACAGATCATTCAATGACGTCCCTGTATATGTTCAGTTCTGCTGGTCAGTGGATGTTGTGTTGGTTTTGTGTATGAGCCGGGGGCACTGGAAGGCCTGATCAGAGAAATAGATGCATAAATCTGCATATGTATTCATCTGGCACTGAAAGGCCTGATCAGAGAAATAGAGGCATAAATCTGCATATGTTTATCTAGGTCTCTGGTTTACCAGCGTCATTCATTTTGGACAACCCTTTCCCAACGGTTCCATCGCTCTAGATGACACACCCCGGGTGATCGGAGTTGCTGGTCGTTTTCAGTTGTGTTTCACTGATAGGTGCTGTTAGTGGAGCTACCGTGCACCCAGGGATCAGTTTGCAGTGGATCTTCATCTGTTCAGAACAGACCATGAGGCAAGAGAACTGGAGGCATCGGTAAACAGCTTCAACGGCCAGCTGTTGACCAGACTGCTCACATGTCGGGATAGTGCAGTCGTTCGGACTTGCTGCGCCTGAAAGTTCCTCAAAGTTTTCTTAGATTTTCGGTCCTGTCATTGACACGATGCAGGTGAGCATAATCCATTTTAGGTCTGCATTCTGGATCTATTTCCTAGTCCAGATCCTTGGGGGACAGGGCCAAGAGAAGGCCTGAAGGATAGGCTGAACATGGCTTAGCCTGTGACACAGACGTCAGCCACTGGAAATGTTCACCGCTTTGTCGTACTCTCTGGCCTGTCATTTGTGTAAGGAGAGTAAATGCCTGCGTGAACTGGGGAACTGCCAGGATCTTTGAGAATGTTTTGAGCCCACGTTGCCAGGACTGGATGTCGGAGCCTTCTGACCAACAATGTGCCATGGCCAGGTACGGTAAGTGCTGATATCTTTAAACATATTGAGCAAATTTTTCTTTATTTTCTATGTAATGATAAAATACAAGGATTATGAAAAAAAGGCGGGAGCATGAAAACGTTTACAACATTAATTTGAACGTAATGAAAGCCATGGTGTTCACACATATCCCAAATCTTGTAGAAGGCAAACCCAACATTTACATTATTTTCAGGTACCGCAGTATGTACCTGTGCATGACGAGAGAATTCGTGTGCCATTTATGTAGATGGACATTCTTCTTGGCCAGTAGTTTCCGGTCTGTCTTTGTAGTTTCATTGCCATCGAGCTCCATCTTAACCCTCTCCCTCCTCCTTCCCCATAAGCAGCCACACACGTGGCCTCGCTGCCTCGGTACCAGCAAACCACTTGGAGCAACCATCATCAGGTCGTCGCCAGGCAACCTGCCAGAAAAGACTCTGCACTGCTGCCCAGTCACAGTGGAAAGCGTTAAGTGGTGCCAGCTCCGTTCAGTTTACGCAAAATTTCACCTGCTTGTGCAGAAAGTGGAGACAATCGCTTCATCCCTGAGCTAGTGCATGTGAGCGCCCTGCCACCTTCATACAGAGGGCGCTGCGACGTTCATCCAGCAACAGTCACATCCTCTTCCCTTCCCCCCTCCCCAAATATGGACGACTTTCACATGAACACATCATGAGCATGAACATGGAGAGGGAACTGGAACCGAGGACACAACGCCAGCAGGACATGGCGTGCCACAGATTGAAACTTTTTGGTGTCATATTGATTATATACTGCTGCTCAAAACAATTTCACAGCCACCTGCATTTATCATATGGTTTAGATAACGCATCGCAGTGTATAGAATTCAAAGCTTGAGTCAAATTTTTGCACTGAAAGTGTGACAACTGCTTTAGTGCAAATCTGGTTTTGGCATGTGTTCAGCTGAATCTGAGTCTAGTGGGTTGAACGAGTTCACAAAAGAAACACCGAAATCACGAAAACATGGTCGCGGTTTGCGAACGCATAGTTGAGGCAACAGAGTTGGGCTGACTGCAAACCGCATTGCACATGCAAGTCGCGCCTTTGCTGAACACATGGCAACCAGTTTTGCTGACCAGTGGGTATAAAAAAAAAGCTGCTTTTGGGGGTGTTTTTAACCATGCCACCAAGACGGAGATTAAATGACACTGACCGGGGAAGGGCTGTTGCTTGGCTTCAAGAAGGTGTAGGCGTCAGAGAAGTTGGTCGTCGCCTTCAGTGCATCATGCTGTTATCCAAAGACTTCGTGACCGCTTCAACGCCACCGGTAGTACTGCTGAATGAAGACGGTCTGGCCGGCCTAGATCCACCACCAGACAGCAGGACACAGACTGCTGGTTCTGACGGCGCTGAGACAAAGAACTGCCACTGCAAACAACCTCAGGCGACTACTGCGTGCTGCAGCGAACGTCAACATTTCCGACCAAACTGTTCGGAACCACCTGAGAGAAGTTAACCTCCGAGCAAGACGGCCAGCTGTTCGACCTGTGCTGACAGTGGCTCAACGTAGGGCGCGACTGACCTGGTGCCGAGCTCATGTGGCCTGGACGAGGCAGCATTGGGCCCGGGTGATGTTTTCTGACGAGTCGCGTTTTTTGCTCGGCTCTTTCACGATGGTCGCATACATGTCTGGGGCGGATGGGGGAACGCTACCAAGAAGCCAACGTAATCGAACGGGACCGGTATGGCGGACGGTCTATCATGGTGGGGGTGGCATAGGAAGGAACTTCAGAACCCCCCTTTACCAAGTTGAAGGCAACCTAACTGGTGTGGGGTACAGGGACAATATTCTTCAGCCTAGACCTGCCTGCCCTGCAAGCCCTGGGCCCTGACGCCATCCTCCAGGACGACAACGCCCGTCCCCACCATGCCAGGGTGGTAAACGTCTTCTTGGAGGAGCAGCAGGTGAACCGCCTCGACTGGCCAGCGTCCTCGCCCGACCTTAACCCGATCGAGCATGCCTGGGACGTACTGGGGCGCCTGCTTGACGAGAGCCACCCTCCAGCAGTGAACCTGGGCCAGCTGTTCGACTTCTTGCAGGAGGAGTGGAACAACATCCCCCAGCTGACTCTCAGGAGGCTTGTGGACTCTGAAACAGATGTCTAGCTTGTATCCGCGCTAATGGGCGGCCATATTGAGCATTGACATTGATTGTCATTTGATTTGACTGTTCTGATTTCTGAAATGAAGGTGTTCATCAATTAAGCCCATGAAGTTGTTTTTGAGCAGCTGTTATTCGTTTATTTCTGATGTCATTGTATCGTTCCATAGATGAATTTTCAATGAAATTGTTTGAAAGAAGTTATTTTGTTTTTCGGTTGAATTGAGTGTGAATGTGTTCAACTGGCTCATAAATTGTTTTGAGCAGTATGTATTTGCCGTTTGAAGTGTTCCCTGTGATTTGGATATGATTCAGTTATCTCTTTGTTATGGATAACTTGTATTCTGTCGTAATGGCCAGTACTTTTTTTTGTCACATGAAATGAAAAAATTTCACTGTGTTGTTGCCACATGTTTGCAAGGGCCTCTCATGGGCACGCCATGGCAAACAAACCTCTCCAGTCTGTGCTATGGCCTGTCCTTGACACGCCGCTGCAAACATCGCAGCAGAATGCCATGTTGTGAAGCGTGTGCCTTATTAGCAGATTGGTAACAGAAATGTTTGTGTGCATTTGAAGGTATGTGTGTATTGGGGTGGAGGTGGATGGGTAGGTGAGTGGGGAAACGGTGGAGGAAGTGCATGGAGACAGTGAGGACAGTTATTTGTATTTATTTTTTCTACCTTTTGAAATAGTTTGTGGAATATAGATATGACGCAGTTATATATTTCCTTGATATGTCATATTCAGCCAGGCTTTTTGTTTGATTTTGAGTATGTACTTTTTTTTTTAATTAGGAGGGATGGTTGGGGGTATTTTAAGAGTCGGGGTGGGGGGGGGGTGGGGGGGGATGGGAGAGGGGGCTGTATGTATCTGTTTTACATTTGCTACTTGAAATGTTCTGTGTGGTTTGAATATGATTTAGTTATCAGTTTTATTGATATTTGATTTTCCGTCATAATGGCCAGTACGTTTTATTTTTTTACTGGAAGAAATGCACCGTGTTGCTGCCAGGTCTTTGCAAGGACCTATTATGGGTGGTGGATAGGTGGATGGGTGAGGAAACGGCCGGTGTATTGCATGCAGACCGTGAAGAATGCCACTTGTATTTATTCGTTTTCTACCTGTTTTTAAACTGTTTTATTTCTTTAATTTTTAGTCGTCAAACTGTTATTCTGCCTTACTCGTCCGTTGAACTATTTTCACATTTTTTTTTCCTTCGTGTAAATGACAGTGAAAGAGAGATACAGTGGAAGGACATGTGCTGGGAGAGACAGTTTAAGGGGGGGGGGGGGGGGGGGGGGGGGGGGATAGGGGGGGGGGGGGACTATTGCAGTTTTTCGTGTGTGTGTGTGTGTGTTTGGGGGGGGGGGGGGGAGAATAGAGGGAGAAGGGAGACTATGGGTATGGAGGGGGCGAGGGGGGGGGGGGGGGAGGGTGAAATGGGAAAGGGGATGTGCTTGGGCATAAGACGGTGGTGGTGCGGATGTGTAAGCGGTTGGTGTGTGTGTGTGTGTGTGTGTGTGTGAGTTTGAGGGAGAAAGTAGGCTAGAGACAGAGAAATGGGAACAGGGGGAGGGGCAGGATGAATGGGCGGTTACGGGGGTCGGGGTGGTGGTGGTTCTGTATATCGTTTTATATTCACAATAGGAAATGTTTTTTGTATCATAATGGATAGTCCTTTTTTTTTTAAAAAAAAATTGAAGAAATGCACCGTGTGCTGCCAGATCTTTCCAAGGGCCTATCATGGGCACACCATGACAAACATTACTTGTTCAAGCTTTGCTTTGGTCTGTCCTTGATGCGCCGTTGCAATTATGACAGCAACATGCCATGTTGTGAATGCATGCGTGCGTGCGTGCGTGCGTGCGTGTGTGTGTGTGTGTGTGTGTGTGTGTGTGTGTGTGTGTGTGTGTGTGTGTGTGTGTGTGTGTGTGTGTGTGTGTGTGCGCGCGCGCGCGCGCGTTGTCTTTTTTTGATGTTCTGTTTGGCTTCGGGATGATATGGTTAATCTTTTTACTGATTTTTGCCTTTAAAAAAAAAAAAAAATTTTTTTTTGTACTCCCAGTTCTTAAAGAACAGGGAATACTTTAGAATGGGAACGAAGAAATGCTGTCTGTGTGTCTGTCTGTGTGTCTGTGTGTCCATGGTCAAAATGTGTTCCACTCGCTCCAGACAAAACTATTGGGCCGATCTTTCTGAATATTTGTAGGTATGTTCATTATGGGTCAAGGATGATGCCCGATGTTTTAGTTTTTCGTTACAGGCGTTAGTAACAGTTTTTCTTCTTTATGGAATATCTCAGAAAGTACTTGGCCGATCTTAGTGAAAATTTGTAGGTATGTTCATTATGCGTCACGGATGATGCCCGATGTTTTAGATTACCGTTGCAACCTGTAACGCTTTTTCTTCTTGATGGAATATCTCAGAAAGTACTTGGCCGATCTTTGTGAAAATTAGCAGGTATATTCATTATGGGCCTCGGATGATGCCCGTTGTTTTAGTTTACCCCGTTAAAGCCGTTACTAACGGCTGTAACAACCTGTAACGGTTTTTCTTCTTTAGAGAATATCTCAAAAAGTACTTGGCTGATCTTTGTGAAATTTGTAGGTATGTTCATTATGGGTTACGAATAATGCCTGATATTTTAATTTACCGTTATACCCTTACTAACGGCTGTAACGGCCTGTAACGTTTTTTTTTTCTTTATGGAATATGTCAGAAAGTACTCGGCCGATCTTTGTGAACATAGCAGGTATGTTCATTATGGGTCACGGATGATGCCCGATGTTTTAGTTTACCGTTGCAGCCGTTACTTACGGCTGTAACGCTGTTTTTTCTTGATGGAATATCTCAGAAAGTACTCGGCCATCTTTGTGAAAATTAGCAGGTATATTCATTATGGGCCTCGGATGATGCCCGATGTTTTAGTTTACCCCGTTATAGCCGTTACTAACGGCTGTAACAACCTGTAACGGTTTTTTTCTTTATAGAATATCTCAAAAAGTACTTGGCCGATCTTTGTGAAAATTTGTAGGTATGTTCATTATGGGCCTCGGATGATGCCCGATGTTTTATTTACCGTTATAGCCGTTACTAACGGCTGTAACGGCCTTAACGGTTTTTCTTCTTTATAGAATGTCTCAGAAAGCACTCGGTCAATCTTTCTGAAAATTTGTATTTATGTTCATTATGGGTTACGGATGATACACGATGTTTTAGTTCACCGTTGTAGCCGTTACTAACGGCTGTAAAGGCCTGTAACGGTTTTTTCTTCTCCATGGAATATCTCAGAAAGTACTTGGCTGATCCTTGTGAAAATTAGCAGGTACGCTCATTATGGGTCACGGATGATGCCCGATGTTTTACTTTACCCCGTTATAGCCCTTACTAACGGCTGTAACAGCCTGTAACGGTTTTTGTTCTTTATAGAATATCTCAGAAAGCACTTGGCCGATCTTTCTGAAAATTTGTAGGTATGTTCATTATGGGTCACAAATAATGCACTGTGTTTTAGTTTACCGTTAAACCATTACTACGGCTGTAACGGCCTGTAATGCTTTGTCTTCTGTATGGAACATCTCAAAGTACTTGGCCGATCTTTGTGAAAATTATAAGGTATGTTCATTATGGGTCACGGATGATGCCCGATGTTTCAGTTTAACGTTATAGCCGTTACGAACGGCTGTAACGGCCTGTAACGGTTTTTCTTCTTTATGGAATATCTCAGAGAGTACTTCGCCGATATTTCTGAAAGTATGTAGGTATGTTTTATGGGTTACGGATTGTGCCCGATGTTTAAGTTTACCGTTATAGCCGTTACTAACGGCCCATAATGGTTTTCATCTTTATGGAAAATCTCAAAGTTCTCGGCCGATCTTTCTGAAAATTTGTAAGTATTTTCATTATAGGTCACAGACGATGGCCGATGTTTACCAGAATAGCCATTACTAACGGTTACACCAGCCGAAGACGATTTTTCCTCTTTATAGAATATCTCACGCGTACTCAGGATAAACTGGGAGTACGTTTATAATTATGCTTTGCATCTTGTTTCATTTGATGCTCCCTAAATGAGTCGCGTTGCTGCCAGATCTTTGCAACGGCTTATCATGGGTAGGCCATTATAGAATACCTTGTCCAGTCTTCGTTATGGCCTTTTCTTGATTCGCCATTGCAAATAGTACAGCAACAAAATTATTTTGTAAAGGGTGAATGATATACAGGTTTTTGTACTCCAGTTGTTAGAGAACTACTGGGCTAATCTTTCTGAAAATTTGTAGGTATGTTCATTATGGGCCACGGATGATGCCCGATGTTTTAGTTTACCGCTATAGCCGTTACTAACGGCTGTAACGGTTTTTCTTCTTTATGGAATATCTCCGAAAGTACTTGGCTGATCTTTGTAAAAATGAGCAGGTACGTTCATTATGGGTCATGGATGATGCCCGATGTTTTAGCTTACCCCGTTATAGCCGTTACTAACGGCTGTAACGGCCTGTAACGGTTTTTTCTTCTTTATGGAATATCTCAGAAAGTACTTAGCCGATCTTTCTGAAAATTTGTAGGTATGTTCATTATGGGTCACGATTAATGCCCGATGTTTTAGTTTACCGTTATAAACGTTACTAACGGCTGTAACGGTTTTTCTTCTTCATGGAATATCTCAGAAAGTACTTGGCCGATCTTTCTGTAGATTTGTATTATGTTGATTAATGGTCACGGATGATGCTCGATGTTTTAATTTACCCCGTTATAGCCGTTACTAACGGCTGTAACGGTTTTTCTTCTTGATGGAATATCTCTGAAAGTACGTGGCTGATCTTTCTGAAAATTTGTAGGTATGTTCATTATGGGTCACACAAATAATGCCCAATGTTTTAGTTTACCGTTACAGCCGTTACTAACGGCTGTAACGGCCTGTAACGGTTTTTCTTTCTTTATAGAATATCTCAGAAAGTACTTGGCCGATCTTTCTGAAATTAGCAGGTACGTTCATTATGGGACACGAATTATGCCCGATGTTTTAGTTTACCATGTGTAGCCGTTACTAACGGCTGCCTGTAACGGATTTTCTTCTTCATGGAATATCTTGGAAAGTACTTGGCCGATCTTTGTGAAAATTTGTAGGCATGTTCATTATGGGTTACGGATGATGCCCAATGTTTTAGTTTACCGTTATAGCCGTTACCAACCGCTATATCGGCTCATAATGGTTTTTTTCTTCTTTATGGAATATCTCGGGAAGTACTTGGCCGAACTTGCTGAAAATTTGTAGATACGTCCATTATGGGCGACGGATGATGCCCGACGCTTTAGTTTACCGTTGTAGCTGTTACTGACGGCTGTAACGGCCCATAATAGTTTTTTTTTTAAAAATAGAATGTCTCAGAAAGTACTTGGCCGATCTTTCTGAAAATTTGTAGGTATGTTCATTATGGGTCACGGATCATGCCCGACGTTTAATTTACCGTTATAGTCGTTACTAACTTGATAAAACGACGGTTTTTGCTTTTTATGGAATATCTCAGAAAGCAAGTGGCCGATCTTTCTGAAAATTTGTAGGTATGTGCAATATGGGTTACAGAGATGCCTGATGTTTTAAGTTTACCGTTATAGCCGTTACTAACGGCCTATAATGGTTTTCTTCTCGATGGAAAATCTCAGAAAGTTCTCGGCCGATCTTTCTGAAAATTTGTAAGTATGTTCATTACAGGTCACAGATGATGGCTGATGTTTACCGGAATAGCCATTACTAACGGTTACACCAGCCCAAGACGGTTTTTCCTCTTTATGGAATATATCACGCGTATTCAGGATAAACTGTGAGTACGTTTATATTCTTTGCATTTTTTTTTTATATATAGAGGTGCGTGCCCACATTTTTCATTCTGTCTAGCTCCCTCTCTCTCGTACTTCAGTGTGTAAATGTGCTAGTTTGTACGCATGTGCTACTACTACTGCGTGAAAGGGGGTTCAGTTACACATTGAAGGAAGAGGAAAAGAAATGAGAGCAAGAGAGAATGAAAAACGTGGGCAGTATAATGTTCAGGAGGACGACGGATGAGAAGGATAACAGCAATGTCTGCTTCGATTAGTGCCCACCTAGAAAATACGTCTATATTTGTCTGTATTTGTAAGTGCGTGTTTGTTTCTGTCCACATGCGCGCGCGCGCGTTCACACACACACACACACACACACACACACACACACATATATATATATATATATATATATATATATATATCAGACCTCAACCAGTGGAATTGAAACTTATTACTGAAGTTCAATATTACCATAATGCCCATAAAGCCGAGGTCATCACTACCAGAACAGAGCAACCGATCTGTCCCAAGTTGTCTCTAATTCAGCACACTTTCAGTCCAAAACTTTGCTTTTCCCGTTTTGTGATGATTCAGCACACTTTCAGTCCAAAACTTTGCTTTTCCCGTTTTGTGATGGTTCTCTCTTCTGAATCGGACCAGTCTGGAGTGGAATCATCTATCCGGCAAGGAAATAAGCGCGCCAGTACTGTAATAATCTAAAAGTGTTTTCACAAAGTCTGATATCGCTCTGACAAAAGAGAGAGGAAAAAAAAAAACCAAGTAAAGAAAGAAGCAGCCCTAAAACGTATCCAAATCCATCATTGGCGATAATGATGGGAGGGATGAAGACGAAACTTATTTATATTATGGATCCAGTACAATTGAACATGTCCAGTGCAATAGTATCTAGTTTTATGACTCGGTATACTTGAATCAAAGGTAGGGGAGATAAGCCAAAAGTGGGCCTTTTTCCGAGACTCCGCACACTCGGATCTGGACCCACATGGAATGGCTTGTAAGGGAAGCATTCATTGAACCATCACCTGTTCCTTTCCCGCTTCAAAAGGAAAGCACTGTTCAAGCCACCAGAACAGACGACAGACAGCGTTGAGTTGAAATGTTTTATTTCGCTATTACTTTTTGGTAACTTCCCATCTTTGCTCTGACACACGATATAAACAAAACATGACACCGAGCCAGACCGGTGTAATATTTCAATAGCAAGCATTGATAACAAATTCAAATCCTTTACAATGATATGTAAGGTTAAGAATGTAACAAAGCTCGGACAAAGAGTATGGTTCGGGTTCTCTTTGTTTGAATGGTTGCTTTGTTTTGTAGTGGTGGTGGTGGTAATGGTGTGTGTGTGTGAAAAGAGGTGGGAGTAGACTAATTCTCAAACACGAATGACATTCACAGGTGGCGAAAAAGGAAGACGATTTTTGTGTAACCAAAATCAGAAACCAAACGACGTAAAATATAAACAAACAGTTTTGCAGTACAGGATAAATGTATTCAGGGAATTCTCTTTGTGTCCTGCTGAAGAACAATTTGTGTGTTTACTAGTTGGGCTTGTGTAGCGCCAGGACTCTAAAGAATAAAAATGTTTTCATCATCAGGATATCATAGTTGCTGAAAAACAACTTTCAATACTAACGAGCCTGTCGCATAAAAAAGCATGGTCAAAAACTGGTTCTAATCACAATTGAACTGAACGCATCAACACATCACAAAAGATAAATCATCGTTTGGCAATCAGCTATGGTACAAAACGTCCAGAATTGATGCATTCCATAGACAGCTTTCTGGGAATTGTTGTGTTCATTTTTGGTCAGTCATTTTGTTGTGACGTGCTGAGATATCTTTGTCAAAACCTGACTCGTCTGTTCTGTATTTTGTATGAAAAGAGTTACCGCACTCCCCGTTTTGTGCATTTATTAAAAACTCGGCTTGATTTCAGTAATGTTGTAGTGCAGTTTCGTCCTAAGGCCTGAATTTAGTTTCGATGACAAAGATTACACTGAGAACAATCATTCGCATGGACGTTTTCCCTTTGTAATTTAAGATTAACAGTTTTGCGGCTGGGGATTCGGTCACCCATTACATAGGGCATTCTTTCACGTAAAAAAGACCCATGTCCTCTAGGCTCTGCACTGCCTAACTGACCACTGTCCATCTGGAGTTCACACTGTGATGAAAAATCCTCCCACAGGCTAATAGATGTCTTGTTTCACATTGATGGGATAGATACCGTTTTACATGGTAGAATGATTGTCTGTATACATGTCCGTTTTACTGGGTGAGATGGATGTCTATTTTAGTTTGAGTGTTCAATGTATGTTTTATGTAGGGACACATTTTTGTTAGGGTATGTGGACATTGTCTATTTTCCACGGTACGGACAGGTGTTTGTGGTACGATGTGTTGACCACAAATATCGTCTGTACTGTCAGTCATAGCGTTATAAAACGGTTACACTAATACCAAGATGAACGCGCGCACAAGCTTACAGTGACTGCATTGCAGTTCATGCTGAAAATACACCATTGCAAAGGCTCTCAGCTCTAAAAAACAGTATGAATACGAATACATTTCCTCTCAAAAGTTTAAAAAAAAATCATGAAATCATGAAAAAAAACACCAGCACAGTCATCAACAGTATCAGCAATAACATCAAATCACCAGCAGTAGCAATTGTATTGTATTAAACCTCCAGTCAGCAACAAAGAAAGACACAGCGATAAAGGAAGGCGATCACAACCCTTTATATGATATATATACACAGCAAACCAACAAATACACGTAGGCTGTGGTGTTTCTACATATGCTCTGCTTTCTGGCTGTAGTCTTGTGGTGGCGCTCTGTGTTTCACACAGTGTTTTACCGTTGCAGGGTACAGAAACTGGTAGCGTGGGAATGGAGGAC
The DNA here is from genome assembly GCA_016801955.1 of Conus betulinus. Taxonomy (NCBI): domain Eukaryota; kingdom Metazoa; phylum Mollusca; class Gastropoda; order Neogastropoda; family Conidae; genus Conus; species Conus betulinus. Next base: position 698,769 of record JADBJO010000125.1, on the reverse strand, counting down.
AGCGAGAAAGGCAGAGGTGCTGACGTGAGTAGAAAGACGGAATCATCAGATTTCAAGCGAGAAGTAGAACATCTGTGTACAATTCATATTTGGATAGAAGCGATACAACGGGACTTCCGAGGGTGTAAGTGCATTCACCTGTTGTCGGCTTCAACATATTTATACATCACAGAATACCTGTCCCTATCTTCTTGATCAAATGCACAAACGCGCACACGCAAAGCGTATGCGCGCGCGCACACTACACGCACGCACACACACACACACACACACACACACACACACACACACACTCACACACACTCACACGCTCGCACATACACATGCACTGGCGCAATATTCGCTCACTCGGGTTAGCGTACATCGCTGGTTGCAGAAAAGGAAGTAGTACATAAGAAGTAAAGCAACAATAAGGCAATCGGGCTGGATCATAAAAACCACGCAGGATTCAAACGACAAGAGAACGGATGATATGCACAAGTAGAGTTCCAGGCAGTCTGTAACTTTGGGGGGACATAAACCGAAATCGTACGAGTCAAGCCTACTTCACATTCTTATAACGGGCATGAACAAATCTAGATATTTAAAAAGACGCACACAATTCACTCTTCTACTGATATATGAATGGATATAAACCAGGCATAACAACTTCAATTTTCTGTGACTTTGATACCATGATTTGAACTGCAGTACAAAGGTATGTTTATTTTCTCAAATTTTTAAGGTGACATGATTCGGTGTAAGTAAGAAAAAAAAAAATTCTAACGTGTATTGTATGACAAGCATAGATACATATTTTCATTCAATGCGGAAAATATTCAAATGACTTTGCATGTTAGTTTCTTAGATCTTGTGTGACAACGCGGATAGCAAATGAAACTCGCATTTTTGTCTTAGGACGACGACTACAATATGTCGCGAACATCAACGAGACAATTGAGTTTCATATTCCTGGAAAGTACGTTTTCGTTATGGCGAGGTCAGTGGTGGTATGGTAGGATCATCCGCTTTTGCCGGGGACAGACGCATTAAGTATCCTAATAACATTTGTTCATGAAGTGGGGAGTGCTGATATCTGCGTTGACATTAGCACTGTCTTCCTCTGTCTGTCTGTCTGTCTGGGGGGAGTATGCGCCGTTCCATTTGACAATTTGACTCTGATGTAGACCAAAAAAAAAAAAAAAAAAAAAGCGTAGAACCACGGAACGATATTGTGCAAAATAATGCTGTATCAATTAGCACTTCTATGTTTGTCTGACAGGTTTGTGTCGGGGGGGGGCGGGCAGAGTATTTAGGTTTACAGCCTAATGTCTCCGAATATGATGCACGAAGAAGTGATATACGGTGAAGTGGATCAGCAAAACTCGCCAGATAGGATGCTATGGACGACTGATAACGTACATTAGAGCCGCTACGCACACGGAAACCTGGGGAACACATTGACAACCGTTGGCTTAAGAGTCGGCTAATATCACGAGGCACATGGTAAATGTTGGTGCAACACATCAACAACACTCGGTTTGGGCGTCGGTGGAGGTACACGTGGAGTGGACATAAACATGGAGACCTCACCATCTCAAAGTCAAACGGAAGCAATCTGATGCCTATCCAGCATACGGACGACACTTTTCAAGGACACAGACAGACAAAAAGTCGCAATAGCAGCAGACTTCTCGCCTTGACGTCCTGAAATTATGTGCAGTTCATGCATCCTAAAGATACATATAGCCGTTTGCTTGCATGTCCCAGAAACGTGCTGACGGCATCAGTTAGATCCCCAGTACCGAAGACAGATGTAAAGTCTTGTCCCTTGATACAGTGTTGGGGAGAAAACATAAGGGAAAATTACCTGCAAAACTGGACTCAGTACTCCCCCCCCCCCAAGGTTGTGCGTTTGATATGTCCATAAGGAAAGCGAGACAACAGCAGTCCACACATTTGTGGAGGCTGCAAATATTTTATCTGAAGATGGGGGCAAGACATTTTCTTCACCGACAGGGGGGGGAAACGAGTCAAAAGGCAGCTCGGTCTATATCGCCAGTAATAGATAAAGGAATTCAGTATCTGCAGTGAACATCATCGAATGTGTATAAAACCAAGGGTTAAAAGTCTCAGAATGAATGTTATTATAGGCTGTCACGTTGCGAAAATAATGTGACATCATCCCCCATCATGACACTAACGTGACTGTCGCCTTTTTTTTTTTTTTTTTTTAAATTCATGCTTCCACCGGCATCCTTCTGTTTGTTGTTCAGCAAGATAAGGAAAAGCCTGCAACATCCATTCCACCCAATTTGGAGGAAATATGAAATGCGACCGAAGGACGAACCCATTAAATCAAATTGGTTCAAACCCGTACCTCGGATCCTGATTTAACACCTGATCCAGGATCAGCGTTGCAAGAACACTACAAGGTTTCCACCACACTTGAACACGGTGGAGTTATGAACTAATTTCCTTCTATAAAGCAATTATCACATTTTCTTGAAATGTGAAAGCCTTCTCGTGGTTTCGATTCGAATTTTCTGGATTGCCCTTTGAAGGGGAGGGGCGGCGGTAGAGGCGGCGGAAGGAAGGGGGGGGGGGGGGTCCGGTAGAGGCGGCGGAAGGGAGGGGGGGGGGGGGGGGGGGGGTCAGGTAGAGAGAGGCGGCGGCGGAAGGGGGAGGGAGGGCCGGGCCGGTAGAGGCGGCGGAAGGAGAGGGGGAGGCCCGCAGAGGCGCGGGGGGGGGTGGGGGGGTGGGGGGGACGCAGTAGAGGCGGCAGAAGGGGAGGGGGAGGGCGCCGGTAGAGGCGGGGGGAGTGGGGGGCGGTAGAGGCGGCGGAAGGGGAGCGGTAGAGGCGGCGGAAGGGGAGCGGTAGAGGCGGCGGAAGGGGGGGGGTGAAGGGGGTGAGGCTGTATGTTTGGCTGAGGATTGAAATAAAAGAAAAATGCATAGTTTAGCCGGTCTGCACTCTTCTGAATGCTCTTCGAGATTGGCGCGAACACTATAGATCCATGGTTTCCATGTGATGCAAGCCATAAGGACTCCCTCATACATACACGCACACACTCCACTCCGTATAAAACCCCACAATATTCACACGGGCACCCTATCGGGGTTTCAATGATCCCCTTCCCACCTTCCTCTCACTCATCTCATCCCCTACTCCCCCCTCCGCCTCGCCTTCTAGCCCCCTCCCCTCGCCCCCACTTCGTACCCCCCCCCCCCCCCCCCCCCCCCCCCCCCCCCCCCCCCCCCCCCCCCCCCCGAGAAAAAGATAAACCCAACGTTAAAAGAAGGAAAATGATATGCTGTGATCTACAAATGTACAGTGTCCCCAATATCTGGAAGACGTCCAGTATGGACTGACGAGAGGGTAGTATAGGCCTGTATCATTGTCAATCAAGGCGTGTAGTACAGACCTGTATCATTGTCAAACAATGTGTGACTATCAGTGTTACAAAACAAACCGCCAACATAACGCAACAAATGTACAGAACATGAGTATACTGGTGTACTTATTATGCTGTACCCAAAAAAAAAAAAAAAAGAATGACATTTGTAGGCCCCTTACGCTATCAGCTGACCGTAAACTAACGGCAATGCACACTCCCTTGCAGATGTAGCTGCGCGCATGGCACGTGTTGTCCGTCCGTCACAGAGCCAGTTCCAAATAGCGCGCGCCTTCAGTAACAGAACGCGCGTAAAGCAGGCGCTAGTACGGTTTGCATTCATTCATCAGGGTGGGGGAGGCTGCATTTCTGTGCTTCATTACAGAAATCCTATTTTCTTCTTCTAATATTTCTTTTTCTTTGCGACGGAATCCGTGCTCGGTGCATTAAACAACAAAACTGCCGAAATTAAACGCAGAATGCTCCATTTCGGACTTCGCTAAGGATACAGCGCGCTACTGTTACCGTAGGGGCCCCACAGATGTTAGCAAATGAACCTAGGCATACTTCTCTTATACGTTGATATGTACTTATTTAAAAAAAATCCACCACCTAAAAAAACCAACCAACCAACGGAAACCAACGTCAATGCGGAACAAAGTCAGTATTATGCTGCTGCATGAAATCTTCAATCTTGTCTTACTACGCTGCGTTTTTAAACCCGAAAGGAATACGGCGACTCATTGAAAAACAAAACCGCAATCCAACAGGAAACAACAATTATTTAAGAAATAAACGCTTGTCTGTTGGGTTGGTGGTGGAGATACCGGGGTGTTGGAAGGTGGGTTCGAGGAGAGAGAGAGGGGGGGGGGGGGGGGGGGGGGGGGGGGGGGGGGGAGAGAGAGAGAGAGAGGGGGGGGGGGGGGGGGGGGGGGGTTAGGAGGGAGATATTGGGAGGGAGGCGGGCGGTGGTAGGAAAAAGTTGGATAGGAATATATCCAGACAGAGTCAATAGTCATTGCAAGGTGTGCGGTGTGTGAAGGGGGAGAAAGGGAAAGGGGGGGGGGGGGGGGGGGGAAACGAAGGGATGTAATTTTCAATGACATTGACGACCACACAGGCTAAATGCTCTGCGCTGCGTCGATTTTGAAGAGAAGATGACTGCAGCAAAGAGCCGGATTGATCTGGAAACACTGTCAGGGAGTTCACTACAAGATGATACACATGGCGTGGTGGAGATGGAGGAGGGTGGGGTGGGGTATGAGAGTCAGTGCGAGATGTGGATGGCGGCGAGAATGAGGACTGCCAGTAAAACGCCGTGATGTCTGGAATGAAGAGCGTCTGCGCCTGGAACACACACACACACACACACACACACACACACACACACACACACAAGAACAATATTTATTCGTTTTGCCCCTTTTGGGGTATGGAAGAAGGGTGAGTTTAAAACAATAACAGGAAAAGGAAAACAAACAAGTCAAAATAAAACATAAATTCTAGTCAAGGCTGACGTAGACCAACAATGTGAGATAATCTAATATACTTTGACAATAGAAGCATTTGTTTTCGATTAGTAGAAGACATCATTTGACAAAAATTATAGACATATTTTGGAAAGAGAAATTTTTTAGGCAAATACGTGTTGCGCACAAAGTAACGTATGATGAACATTCCACGATAAAATGAAATTCATCACCTATTGCAGACATGTCACATTTATTACATAACCTTTCTTCTTTTGGAATAGCAAATCGACGATCTACTTTAATTGGTAATTTATGATTAGAACATCTAGATTTGATAAGAGGGTAAATATAAACATCTGGTAAGCTAGAAATATATTTCTACTCCTTAAAATCAGATTTATAAAATTTACCGCTAGTTTCAATGTCATGTTGCCACATTTGACAAGAAGAACATTGCATACTATTTTTGACATTCCTGCATAATGTATTGACGTCTGTAAAAGATTGATTGCTCCAAACACAGCCAAAACCAGATTGTACAAGTTTTTAATACACGTTAACCAGGAAAACACATTTACAGCGTTATTGTAACGTGAGAGAACAGAACCTAACCGACATTTTTTCAACAGGAGATTGAACCAAACCAGCCCCAAATCGAATCACACACACACACACAAACGCGCGCGCGCGCATAGACACATGCGCATACGTTGTATAAAACACACACATGCGCACGCGCACGCACGTACACACACACACACAAACGCGCACACACACACACACACACTCGCGCATACACATATACACACAAATACACAAACACACGCACATACGTTTACACACACACACACACACGCGCGCGTGCGCGCGCACACACACAGCGTACGCACGCACATACATGTCATACAACACACACGCACGCAAACGAACGCACGCTCTCTCTCTCTGTGTCTCTGTCTCTCTCACACGCACACACCCGCACACAGACATACACACAAAGACACGGAAAGACGCACACACACACAATGCACGCACGTATGCACGTACGCACACACACACGCACGCAAACACTTACACATGCATGCACACACACACACACACACGCACACGCACACACACTAGCAAGCACACGCGCACGCACACATACACATGTTCACATCCGCGTACACACACTTATATAAACACCCCCCCCCCCACCCACACACACACACACAAGCTTGCGCGCGCGCGCGCGCGCACACACACACATTACCATTTCCTTTTGATGGACGAACTGTAAGCCCACCGCCTGGCTGTGGTGTTCCTGCATCATCATTATCATCATCATCATCATCATCATCACCGTCGTCTTCGTCGTCGTCGTCGTCAACATAATCTTTATGATCACAATCATTGTTATTACCCGCCGCGATCATCCTCGTCATCATCATCATCATCATCATCATCATCATCATCACCATCACCACTATCATCATCATCATCATCATCATCATCACTATCATCAGCATCAGCAGCAGCAGCAGCAGCAAGAAGAAACGACAGCTGCAGTGGCGTGTCCTTCGATAATCGTGAGAAGCAGGTTTTATGTTTTTAGTGGTTTAAAAACTGCGGAAAGACTGCGGAAAGATACGGGAAGAATTGAAAAAAACGCAGACACTTATACCGTCAGTGCGCCGTTAACCTCACTAAAGCTGTCTTCTCCGTGACGTGCCTTTCAGACACAGTCACTTAGCTGTCATCACCACTCGTATTCCCTTACGTTTTCTTCCACATGCACATCTCAATACCATCAGCAGCATCAGAATCACGACTGCCTCCCCCCTCCTCCTCCTCCTCCTCTTTCTACTTCTTCTCTTCCTCCTCATTTTGCTCCTCCCCCTCCTCCTCTTCATTATCATCATCATCATTATGTCAACATCATCGCCATGATTGTTTTTTTTTTATTTTATTTTTTTTTTAATTATAAACTGACATGCAATAGACAACAGCACCAGCACATTGTTCTTATTACGTCAGTGATTCCCCCTCCATCCCCCCCCTTCCATTCACATCCTTCGCATCCTCCCCTCTCCATGCATTTTACATCACCCCCCTCCCCCTAAACTTTCATGCTCTCTTTCTCCCTCTCTCTCTCTGCTGCGTCTTTCACATACATGCACAGACGCGCACGCGCACATGTAGAACAGGCGCAGACACGCATGTACACAAATGCGCAACAGAACTATCATCATCATCATCATCATCATCATCATCATCGCCATCACCACCATTATTACTATTATTATTATATTACTATATAATTACTATTTCTATTATTATAATCATCATCATCATCTTCATTATCATTTTCATCATTATTATAATTGTAGTAGTTGTTTTTTGTTGTTATTGTTGCTGTTATTGATACACGTAGCTGTCATCGTTATCGGTGTTAGTTTTGTCGTTGAAAAATAAAACGAAAAGTGACCAGAAACAATCGGTGAAACGAATTCTTTTATGCACAGAGTGTTAGCGGAATTAATCTTTTATCCAACCTTTTCATCAACCGCATCCTAATCCGACAGTTTGGTGGGACCGGCATCAAGTGGGTTAATTTACAGAAGGTAAGAGAGGGTAAAGTGAAAAGACGCCGCTCTTACGACCAGGAAGTCTGCTAGTCCAATACGTCCCAAGGTATACCACAATATACAAATCAACACTCCACTTATGACGCATGCCTGCATGTCTCAGGATCTGGTTCTCCCTTCATCAAGAAAGTGCAGCTGGAAATGCAGTTGTGTGTGTGTGTGTGTGTGTGTGTGTGTGTGTGTGTGTGTGTGTGTTGTGTACGTGCGTGCGTGCGTGTGTGTGTGTGTGTGTGTGTGTGTGTGTGTGTGTGTGTGTGTGTGTGTGTGTTGTGTACGTGCGTGCGTGCGTGCGTGTGTGTGTGTGTGCGTGCGTGCGTGCGTGTGTGTGTGTGTGTGTGTGTGTGTGTGTGTTGTGTACGTGCGTGCGTGCGTGCGTGCGTGTGTGCGTGCGTGCGTGCGTGCGTGCGTGTGTGCGTGCGTGCGTGCGTGCGTGCGTGCGTGTGTGTGTGTGTGTGTGTGTGTGTGTGTTTAACAGCTCCATGTTAAACTTGCTTTCTGAGGGCTTCGTGTTTAACATTGCCGTACTGCAGTAGCATTGAACAACATATTTCTTTATGGCTTCATTCTGAAGATAACCTCTCAGAAGGCTTCGATTCGTGTTGAACTTCGCCGTTTTAAAGGCCTCGTGTTTGAATATTGTCCGTCTGAAGGTTCTGTGTGGAACTTCGCTTGTCCAAAGGCTTTACGTTAAACCTTTGTTTGCTCTTCTTGTTTTCGGTGGATCTATGTTTAGAACTGCCTTTGTGAGGAATCTGTGCTGAACATTGTCGTTTGAAGAACTCCCTGTTGTGTTTATTTACTTATAAAATGAATGAAACGATTCCAGAGACGAAGAGGGTGGCGGTGACAACATGGGGTGACGAAGATTCCAGAGAAGAAGAGGGTGGCAGTGACAGATTCCAGAGAAAGAAGGGGTGGCAGTGACAGATTCCAGAGAAGAAGGGGGTGGCAGTGACAGATTCCAGAGATGAAGGGGGTGGCGGTGACAGATTCCAGAGATGAAGGGGGTGGCAGTGACAGATTCCAGAGAAGAAGGGGGTGGCGGTGACAGGTTCCAGAGAAGAAGAGGGGGGCAGTGACAGATTCCAGAGAAGAAGGGGGTGGCGGTGACAGGTTCCAGAGAAGAAGAAGGGGGTGGCAGTGACAGATTCCAGAGATGAAGGGGGTGGCGGTGACAGATTCCAGAGAAGAAGGGGTGGCGGTGACAGATTCCAGAGAAGAAGGGGGTGGCGGTGACAGGTTCCAGAGAAGAAGGGGGTGGCAGTGACAGATTCCAGAGAAGAAGGGGGTGGCAGTGACAGATTCCAGAGAAGAAGAGGGTGGCAGTGACAGATTCCAGAGAAGAAGAGGGTGGCAGTGACAGATTCCAGGGATGAAGGGGGTGGCAATGACAGATTCCAGAGAAGAAGGGGGTGCAATGACAGATTCCAGAGATGAAGGGGTGGCGGTGACAGATTCCAGAGAAGAAGAGGGTGGCAGTGACAGATTCCAGAGATGAAGGGGGTGGCAATGACAGATTCCAGAGAAGAAGGGGGTGGCAATGACAGATTCCAGAGATGAAGGGGGTGGCGGTGACAGATTCCAGAGAAGAAGAGGGTGGCAGTGACAGATTCCAGAGATGAAGGGGGTGGCAATGACAGATTCCAGAGAAGAAGGGGGTGGCAATGACAGATTCCAGAGATGAAGGGGGTGGCGGTGACAGATTCCAGAGAAGAAGAGGGTGGCAGTGACAGATTCCTGAGATGAAGGGGGTGGCAATGACAGATTCCAGAGAAGAAGGGGGGGCAATGACAGATTCCAGAGATGAAGGGGGTGGCGGTGACAGATTCCAGAGAAGAAGGGGGTGGCGGTGACAGATTCCAGAGAAGAAGGGGGTGGCGGTGACAGATTCCTGAGAGGAAGGGGGTGGCGGGGACAGATTCCAGAGAAGAAGAGGGTGGCGGTGACAGATTCCAGAGAAGAAGGGGGTGGCGGTGACAGATTCCAGAGAAGAAGAGGGTGGCGGTGACAACATGGGGTGACGAAGCACTGGGAGAAGGCTTCAGACGACCAGCACAATGGATGGTGTCACATTCAGAAGACTGGAAGTCAGTCTCGGCTAAAGCAGGAACCCAACTCCAGTGCCCTAGCGCATGTGTACGGCACTTTGTACGATAGCAAACGTATGTGTCAAAATGAATGAAAGTGAATTTGTAAACACTCTCGGTTGTCGTGAATATGACCAAAATGAGACCAAAATAACATGAAAAGAAATCAACCAAATAAAGGTAAAAGGTAACCAACGAACAGAAATTGAATGTGAGAATAAACGTGATTCACACCCAGTTCAAATTACACGAAAAAGAATATGGAAAGACCGGAAAATATGTTGTGTGTTCTAAAACAAAAGGACGACGTTCTCGCACAGTTTTGTTGTTTGTTGGTTGCTTTTTATTTGTTTGTTGGTTGACAGGGTTTTCTTGATTTCATTTTGATTTTTTTTTTTTCTGTCTCGTTTTCCGTAGTGTATCAGCGACGTTACTCTAACAGCGCTTAGCCTGCGTTACTCTGACAGCGATTAGTCCGACTGAGCCTTATAAAGCCACGTCCAGTAAGGTTATGACGCTGTGTCATCTGAAACCCTGGTACTCTGTGTGGTTCCAGTCATCCCATTCCAGCCAGTAACACTCTCGGCAACTCTTTGTTGGAGCCGTAATGAGACGCAAAACTCCTACAAAAATGATACAGGCCTCTGGCAGAACTCGAACTCACGATCTTCCGGCCACAACCTGGCGGTAGAAACAGGAGCAGAAGACCGTTAGGCATATGTAGAAGGTACCGACGAAACAGTATGCACGGAAGTCCTTTGAATCCGAGAGAGACAGAACAATGAGTGACTCACAGGAGACACATGGAAACTGACGGCGAAAAGAAAGAGCGGAAACAAAGAACAGCACCCAAGAAGACAAAGAGGAAGAAGAAGGTCCTGGCAGAGTAGTATGCCGTCAAGCAGGAAGCAAAAAAAGAAGTATCAGAAATGACAACAGCACATCTACGAACAGCTGGCAACAGAGGCAGAAAGCAGCAGCGGCAAATAAGAGACCTCTAAAACGGCCATGAACATTCAGTGAAGCGAGTTCTTTCTTTCTTTCTTTCTGCGTATACAGGCTGATATCCTGCGGATACTGCCTGTACAGACAGGCTACTAGTTTTGTGTGTATTACCGTTTTTTTTTTTTATCCCACCATTAAGGCAGCCATGCTCCATCTTCGGGGAAGATGCATGCTATGTGTAACGTGTCATCCATGCCAACGGCCGGATTAGCCTTCTCTTCCGAAAGTTGGTGATGGGATTTTACGTGTGTGAAAGATGATGTGCGTGCGTTCACACACGGAACCTCGGTTTAAAGTCTCATTTGAAGGGCTGTATGGAAATGGAGTCAGAACCAATGTTAACTCCGAGGGAAAAATTCCCCTGTACTGAAATTCGAACCCGCAACCCCAGGATCACGAGTCCGGCGCGCTCCACCAACTGAGCTGTTCCGGCTCCCTTGTGAAGCGAGTGAAACTAAGAGACCTATAAAACGGCGATGAACATTCTGTGGAGCGAGTGAAACTAATTGAACACAGCGGGTTTTGTTTGTTTTGGGGTTCGCATTCCACCCCCCTCCCCTCATCCTCTCCCCCCCCCCCCCCCCCCCCCCCCCACCACCCCGCCCAGTGGTTGTAGTGGTAGCATTAGTATATACGCTCATGCATACAACTGCATTATTACGAACAGGCCCAGCTGAATCCATTCATTATGTCTGGCAATGCAAGATAATCATGACAACCTGTTCAAGATAATATGACAGTCTCTTCTTCG
>JADBJO010000125.1:669953-684953 GCA_016801955.1 Conus betulinus | reverse complement strand
ACAACTGGGACAACCAACCAGAGTCAACCAAACGGCCCGCAAACAGTCCACAAGACTGTCAAGCGAACGGCCGATCAACAGTCAACCAGACAGCCCCTCAAATAGCCAGACAGCCAACCAACCCACTAACCAACCAAACAGCAGCCAAACAAACCGACCACCAGCCCACACAGCTATCCAAATAGCCAACCTTTCAACCAACGAAAAAGGCAAATTACGCGCAGCCAACCAAACAACCTCTCGCATTTAACAGCACCGAACTCGCTGACACATTGTTACCAACAGTCCAATCACGCTAGCCACCAACATCAACACTGCTACGTTTGCCGCCGTTCCTCATGTGCTGCCGTTCTGGCGGTCAAGGTAGAGTAAAACAGGTACTTCCCCTACTCTCTACTGGATGCTAATCTTTCTCCGCCATCGCCGGAGATTGGTGTGGACGTTGAAGTAGGTGGGCGGAGCTGAAATTAACATCCTCTTGGGGCGTGGCGCTCCACAGCAAAGTCTGTAGCTTTTCTTGGGATTGGCTCCGGCCGGGAGCCGTTCAGTCTTGTTCTGGTTGTCGTCTCAGATTTGAGTCCGAGTCCTCTTCCTTCTTCCTGTTGAACTGATGCCCAGTACTTGGTTCTGATTCCGAGTGAACTAGTGTCCGCCACTTTGCGGTGTTGGTCAGCCAACTTTGGGCGTCGAAATTCTTAGCCTGTTTCCCCTCAAAAAGACCTGTCTTCAGGGCTACAGGGCGGCCTTTTTAATGCTCGGGTGGCGATGGTTCTGTGCTTGTGCCGCGTGAGGCTTCTCAAAGAGGGAAAAGGACGGACGTCGCTGGAACGCACTACGATTCCTTCTATGTTCCTCACCGACAACAGCCGAGAGGGCGATTTTTCAGCCCAACCCCGAGAGGGGTGCCTACCATGCCCACCCCAAAAACACGGTTTGCCAGGCCACGGTAATCGCTGTCAGGCAGCGCTCCATCGCCGACATCGCCACCCCACATTTGTACGAGCCGTACCCTGGCGACACAGGCTCGACCCAAAGTCACCCAGAGTGGCTGGAAAGTTGACTGCGCCGCCCGACGCTGACCTCTCACATCAACGCCTTTCGACAGAGATCTGCCAACCATCCCTCTGCACTCCCTGCTATGCCATCTCGCCTATGAGTGAGTGAAGGTGACTAACTATCTTTCAAACCACACGCCCAGCCATGCCGCCAGTCTGACAGGTAAAGCTCAATACAAAGGGAGGGAACTAGAGAAAGGGGAAACAATCGGCCCTGTTACCTCGACACACTTGCTGAAGGTCACGACCCCTCAGCATGGACACCGCAATCAGCTCGTCGTCCAGAGAACACGACGGCCCTGCATCCCCTATGCACTGGAACCCGTGGGTCAGGTAGCTGCCACATCATCATCATCATCATCATCATCATCATCGTCATTATTCATCATCACCATCACCACCACCACCACCACACCACCACCACCACCACCACCCCTCCTCCTCCTCCTCCTCCTCCTCCTCCTCACCATCATCGTCATCGTCGTCATCATTGTCGTCGTGGTCGTCATCTTGTTGTTGTCATCATCATCATCATCATCATCATCATCGCATCATCGTCGTCTGGGTTATCAAATCGTGATTGTCATCGCAATCATTTTCGTCATCGTGTACATCGCTGTCGTCAGTTTTTATGTTAACCAGGCTGATGTTAACGAAGGCATTACTTCTTGGCCTTATAAACGTGACAGACGTAACTGAAGGTCGATTTTTCACGACTTTGGTTTAGAAGACCAGTACACTGTTAAAAAAAAATTACTACAGTAGATCTTCAGTGTCTTTTGTCTATCCACATTTGAGCTGTAGTTTTCTTTTTTTCTCTCTCTCTTCTTTGCTTGTTGTCATCGTCATATCCTTTCCACCATTTTGTGAAAGAGACTGAATATTTTATCGTTATCAGCGAAAGAATTGTGCTTGAAAGGGGTGGGGTGGGGGTGGGTGGGTGGGAGGGAGGGTAGGACAGTAATTACTCTTTCCTTTTCTGTCAGCAAGAACACTTTGACACAGCTATTCCAGTGTAATATTCAATCGAAAAATCTTCAGATAACCTTGCACTCGCAATCGTCGCGTAAATATTAGAAAGCAAACAAGTAAACAAAGAGAAATCGTAATAGCAAAGACTGACTCGACCATCTACTCACTCGAGCTATGATATCTCATCAGTTTGTGGCGACTCATATTATACCAATGGATCTGTCCCTTATCAATAATACATGTACCTCCTACAGCGCTTTATTGTACTGGTTTTTCTGTGCTTTTGCAAAGACTCAGCAGATGTAATTCGAGATTTTTTTTTTTTCATGATCAGACGATAACACGGAACAGACCTTTCCTTCTGTTTCTTAACTGCTTACGAATAAACGGAAAAGACGTTTTCGTCGTCCTTCACTTTACGCGAAGCATGTGAAATAAAAATGCATCATTAGGATTCAGGGACGTGTTAACATAAAAGGGGATGGTGGCTGTGTGGACGGTTCAGGTTCAGCATCTTTTGTTGGCATTTAAGCCTCGTGTTCATCACCTGAATCTTGGGCAGTTCATTTTGAACCATTCATCTGGCACAATACTGAGGAAACGTTCGGACTGAAACAGCCTATTAAACGACAAAAAGGATCTGTTTTCTTTACTTTCCATATCTGAATGGCAGCTCTGTTTAGAGGGGCCAAGAAATCTTTCTTTAAATTATGCAATAACCAGTAGCTCAGTTTCAACTCTGTGATGATTCACGCAACTTAAAAACATTCTTTTTACGTATGCGCGCGCGCGTGCGCGCGAGTGTGTATGTGTGTGTGTGTGTGTGTGTGTGTGTGTGTGTGTACCTAATAAGCTCCCTTGTCTTTATCAAACTACATTATACGCCAGTTTGCACAAACCAAATTTTGGAGGCTAACATATTTTAAGCCGCTATTTAAAGCATCTTATAGGCAATCTTATATACAGAAGATGTTCGTTCGTCCACTTCCCCATATAAAACAAAGTCAGATGAAATTGTACATGTAGAAAACCTCCCGTGACATAAATAAGTATTTTTTCTGTCCCGGAATTCACATGTAACCCCGAAAGATCAGCTGCAAAGGTGTTAAAACGCTATTTCTGCACTATCCCCCCCCCCCCCCCCCCCCCCCGAATATTTTAGAACAACTACTATTTAGCCTACTCTTTCTTAATGACTGAAAAATTTCAATGTTACCTTTTTGTTTCTTTTCTATAAGATTCTCTCAATCAATTTGGTTGAAAACAGCTTTCCCAAACATGTAAACGAAGTAACTACATGAACATTTGCTTGTCGAAAAAATCGTGTTTCACATGTTTATCAATGCTGTCTGTTAAACGTCTTCGATTTGTTTGTTTCCTGTATGTAACCGATTTGCTAACTGTTACGGGAAAAAATCAGCGGCTCCACTGTTGTCATTTCGTTATAAACGAAAGTTTTTATTCTCATTCTTAGAGCGAGAGCGCCAGAGAGAATGCAAGGGAACTAATGCAAGCATTCTTCTGCCCCTACCGTGTTGAAACAGCTGGATTAGCTCCCTTATACGGAAGTTCCCGTCCTACTCGTACTGTTCCAGTTAACCTATCCTACTACTAACTATACTACTGGCAAAAAGTTAAAGGCCACCTGTCATTTTGACGTTAGTGTCTGAGTGTGTAAATAATAGGCTTGAAGCTAAGTCACAATGACCCAAACTTGGTAAGACATATTGAACAGATGTGTTCCTTAACAGATCACAACACCTACAAACCCACTGCGGTACAAGGTGGAGCGCAGCTGCACGTACGGAAACGCGTAAAAACCGGTAAAACGGGTGCCTGTGGGAGCATATGAGTTTTAAAAAAAGGCGAAATGCTCGTGGTCAATCATGATGCACGTGCATGGCACCTCGTTCATGAACACAGATCAGACGCCGTTGGCCACAAATCTGTAAACAGAACGGTCGTCTACGCCAGCCAAAAAAAACATGGCACAAAGGCAAAGACTGGACCCTGCCGATCGTGGACGTGCCTTTGCGTTCATTGACGAAGGGATTTCTGGCCGCCGCGAGGTGGCTAGGCGTCTGAACGTGTCCCATTCCACCATCCAACGTCTTGTAGAGAGGTTTCAGGCCACTGGCAGTGCGCAGGATCGGCCACGATCAGGCCGTCCTCGGTGTACCGACAGACATGCTGACCGATTCCTCCTGGTGTCTGCCCTACGCAATCGGACTGTCACCTCATCCACCTTAAGGCGTGAGCTCCTGCAGGCTGCAAATGCCAAGGTCAGTAGAAGGACAGTTTGTAACCGTTTCCACGAGTTCGGGCTATCATCCCCCGGAGACCAGCAGTCCAAGGGCAGGCTGGTGTCGTCATCACGTTCGCTGGACGAGGCAGCAATGGTCTCGAGTGCTGTTCACAGATGAGTCCCACACTTCACCTTGGCATTCAATGACGCAGGACCCGAGTGTGGCGAAGGCCAGGAGAACGTTTGCTGACGCCACAGTTCATGAGGTGGATCATTACAGAGGTGGTTCTGTGATGGTCTGGGGTGGCTTCAGTCGTCAAGACAGAACTCCCCTGTACGTCATTCAAGGCATGCTGACAGGGGTGCGGTACCGTGACGAGATTGTGAGGCCCCTGATCCAGCCCGCCCTTCAGGCCATGGGTAACGCTGCTGTTTTCCAAGACGACAACGCCCGTCCACACCGAGCCCGTGTCGTGGATGATCATCTGCAGCAAGAGGGGATCATCCGGAAGCAGTGGCCATCTCGCTCACCCGATCTGGCTCCAATTGAGCACCTCTGGGATGTCCTTGGACGGCGGGTAGCCCACAACCACCCCCCGCCTGTTGATGTGGCCCAGCTCACTCTCTTTCTGCAGCAGGAGTAGCAGGCCATACCGCGGGGCACTCTTCGGACCCTGGTGGACTCCATGCGTCGATGTTGTGCCGCGCTTGCCTGGCGGCAAACGGTGGCTACACTCGGTACTGATGGTGCAGTTTTCAGTTGTGGCTCATGTGACGATCCTGAGGAAGGGTGATTGGACATTACAGCCCGCTGTCCGCGTTTGATTTGTTGGTTTCGTGCAATGGTCCAATGAATTTGTTCTTGAATAAACTTGGAAGATTTTGCGTCCGTTCTTCTTAACACTGGCTGTAGTGTTTTGGTCTGGAGACAGCGTTGGCAACGGCCTTAACTTTTGCCAGTAGTATGTATTCTGCTCCAGTTAACTTCGACTACACTACTGCCACAACTCTTACTCCCTGTACCACTTCTGCTGATTACTGCTCCTACCACAGTTTATTTGTTCATTTTTTTCATCTATTTACTTATTCATTTGTTTACGTATTTGATACATTATTCATGTATTTATTTTACAGATTTATTTATTCGTTTTATCTATGTATTTATTTATTTATCTAAAGAGGACAAAAAGACAGGAAGAGGCAGATACTAGTCTGAGTTGATCAAATAAGAGTGGTCAAGTTTTCCAAACGAGATACTTGTTCCATATTGATAGCAATTTCCCACATAATGTTACAGTTTTCGTAAAAACATTTTTTTGTCTTCTCAGTTCGACGGTTCCACGTCCACCCAACTCTAAACTCCAGTGTAAGGGAAAAAGAAAGAAAAAATGAAGTGGATGGTGAGGGTGTGTAGGGAAGGAGGAAGAATGAAGAGGATATGGGGAGAGCGAATTGGCAAGGGGGAAAAGGGAAGGGGGAAGAAAGGGGCGGAGGGGTGGGGGGTGGGTTTTTTTTTTTTTTATAATTATTGTTGGGGGTCCACCTGTCCAAATTTTCACCTGCCTTGCCACAGGATAAGGTGACAGGTGGGATTTGTATATCAGATATCCCTTCCAAACAGGTTGACAGCGATGTCCACTGCGTGTTGTGTCTGATGATGGCAATTATGGCTTACCCTGGACTACTGAACAGAGACGTCGAAATAATGGGATGGGAGGGGAAAAAAAAAAAAACCCTTTGACCTTGAACGTGAATTGTTGAACATTAGGTGTGTGTGTGTGTGTGTGTGTGTGTGTGTGTGTGTGTGTGTGTGTGTGTGTGTGTGTGTGTGTGTGTTCAACGTCTTTACTCATGGCAGGAAATCAAAATGACTGCAACATGTTTTCTTTCTTTCTTTTGGTCTTCTTTCTTTATCAAACTTTTGATTCCTGTGTTAGTTTTTGGTTCTCCTTGTTTTCTTTGTATCTTTCTTTTTTTTTTTTTTTAAAGAATTTTTTTTTTCATTTTTGTTTCCTTCTTTTGTTGACGTATTGTTGCTGTTGCTACTAGTTTGTTTATTGTTTTGTCACTTAAACTATTGTTTTGTTTTATGTATTTCGTCGTTCTTTTCTATTTAAAGCCTGTGATAAATAAAGCTGGCAAGTCAATCTTTGACTCCCATGTAACATCCAGTGGCGTACAGACGATGAGAGTTTTCGTGGATTTTTAACACACGGACACATTCACTGATGGACGGATTGGGGGTGAACTCTGACACACACGGACACACTCACACTTGAGGACAAACTAGGGTGAACTCTAACACAGAGACACACTCACTTGAGAACAGACTGGGGTGAACTCTGATACAGAGACACACTCATCTGAGGTCGGACTGGGTGAACTCTGACATTCAGCTGAGAACAGGCTGAGCCTAAACTCTGACACACAGACACACACACACACACACACACACTTGAAAACGGATTGGGGGTAAACTGACAAACACACTCACTTGAGGAGGATCGGAGGTTAACTCCGACACAAAGACAAACCCATTTGTGTCCGGATAGAGGTGAACTCTGACACACTGACACACTCATTGAAGGACGGATTGGGTGAACTCTAACACACAGACACACTCACTGAAGGACGGATTGGGTGAACTCTAACACACAGACACACTCACTTGTGTCCGGATAGGGGTGAACTCACACCCAGTTGTGTCTGGATACGGGTGAACTCTGACACACAGACACACTCATTGAAGAACGGCTACGGGGTGAACTCTCGACACACAGACACTCTCACTGAAGGATGGATTGGGTGAACTCTGACACATAGACACATTCACTGAAGGACGGATTGGGTGAACTCTAACACACAGACACATTCACTGAAGGACGGATTGGGTGAACTCTAAAATACAGACACACTCACTGAAGGACGGATTGGGTTAACTCTAACACACAGACACACTCACTTGTGTCCGGATAGGGGTGAACTCACACCCAGTTGTGTCTGGATACGGGTGAACTCTAACACACAGACACACTCATTGAAGAACGGCTACGGGGTGAACTCTGACACACAGACACTCTCACTGAAGGATGGATTGGGTGAACTCTGACACATAGACACATTCACTGAAGGACGGATTGGGTGAACTCTAACACACAGACACATTCACTGAAGGACGGATTGGGTGAACTCTAAAATACAGACACACTCACTGAAGGACGGATTGGGTGAACTCTAACACACAGACACACTCATTGAAGGACGGATTGGGTGAACCCTGACACACAGACACACCCACTTGTGTCCGTACAGGGATGAACTCTGACACACAGACACACTCACTGAAGAACGGCTTGGGGGGTGAACTCCGATACACAGACACACTCATTGAAGGACGGATTGGGTGAACTCTAACACACAGACACACTCACTGAAGGACGGATTGGTTGAACTCACAGACACACTTACTTGAGGACCGCTAGAGGGTGAACTCGGACACACAGACTTGAGGACGGATTTGGGGTTAACTCTGACACACAGACACACTCACTTGAGGACGGACTGGGGGTCAACTCTGACACACAGACAAACCCACTTGTGTCCGGATAGGGGTGAACTCTTGACACACACAGACACACTCACTTGAGGACGGACTGGGAGCGAGCGAGCACGCACGCACGCACGCACGCACGCACGCACGCACGCACGCACGCACGCACGCGCGCGCGCACACACACACTCACTTGCACCAGTACTCGGTGTAGGTGAGCCCGGCATACATTCGCTGAACGTCCTGATAGGATCTGCCGAAGTCCTGGAGGGATGACACTCCCCACTTCCGTCCTGTGGAAGTCCTCCAGGCACCGGTTGATACTGTCACACTCCGTGAGCTCGTCTCGATGAGGCTGCAGATCTGACCACATCGCCAACGCTCTCTTCTGTTAGTCCAAATAGGGACTCACACCGACGTGACTCACCAGCTGCGCAAAATCTCGTCTGATGGGTTGCCCCTTAAAATGAGCTTTTATAGCCTTTGATCTTCAACAAGTACGTACGCGCGGGTGCGCGCAAACACACACATACGCGCACAGCGCACGCACACACATATACACACACGCACGCACACACACACACACACACACACGCACACACACACGCACGCACATACATACATAAACAAACACACATACAAACTCATGTCTATCGTTCTTTCTAACTATCGATCTCTCTATCTGTCTGTCTGTCTATCTATCTATCTATCCATCCATCTATTCATCCATGCATACAAATACATACATTCACAAGAGAAATGCACTCACACTTGCACGCTCTCTCTCTCTCTCTCTCTCTCTCCTTTTTCTTCTTCTTCTTGCAAAGAAAGAAAGAAGGCTGTAGTTCAGTGAACAGTGTAGTCTTGAGAGATGACTTGAAGGAAGGAAGGAAGAGAATCACAGCAGCAGAGAGGAAGTCAGGAAGAGTTTGTTCCACGCAGAAGGAGCCCTTGAAAAGATAAAGAACGCTCTCCGGCCAGAGGTTCTGGACGAAAGAGAAGAATCAGATTGAGAAGAGTATTAGGAGACGGGCGCGAAACTTGGGTAGGATAGTACACCTAGAGTGTACATTCAAAAAAAAAAAAAAAAAAAAAAAAAAAAAGATATGAAGGAGCTCTGCTGTTTACAGACATGAAGCTAAACAAGTTTCAATGACAATTCAGTATTGGTCGCTCCTAACAGACTGCTGGCAGTGGAGAGAACAGGCCTGGATGTGGGCTGTGGAGGGAGGGGCGCCGGAATGAGCGGCGTGCCACGAAAGACGGGACAGTGAATAAAGCAAAAGGAAACGGTTTTCCGCTTATTATTTACATACAGTACTTACCGGCGCACGTGCGATGGAAGACGTCATCAATCATGGGGAAGGTGACCTCACCAGTCTCCTGGTCACAGAGGGTGGTCGCGTTCTTCAGGCAGCGGAAAAACTCATCGTCGCCTCTGTAGCCATGGTAACCAGAGAGGAGGTTAAAACTTCTAACGCCTCTTAAAGGGTCAGGAAACATGATTTTGTTTGTGACTTCACTGGGAAATTGAAACAAATTTTAAAAGGACTTTGAAAGTGAATCCCTAGTAAACATGGGCAAACAAAATCAGAAAACAACAACAACAACAAAAACAAAAAAAACGACGCGTTTCGACCTCTTAGGTCTTCTTCAGGTAAGATAAACAACATTCAGGACAATGAAAACAAAGAACGAGCGATCAACTATCTTCTCAAATTCAACGCAAGATGGGCGTTGAATCTTAGTTGCTTTAGTTCATATTTTGCACAGGATTCTTTGTTTTATTGTTGTTTCAAAACAGCTGTTTAGTGTTGACTTAGGACTGTAAGTCGTCGGTTAGTCTTGAGAGATGACTTGAAGGAAGAAAGAGAAATTCGGCGCAAGATGAGCGTATGTGTGACAAACTTGATGTGTTGTCTTCCTCTGTTTAAACTGTGGTGAGTAATATGTTTGAGCATTCTGTTTCAGAGAAAGTGATTAGTGGTCATATTCAGGTGACCCAATGTGTGCATGATCTAAAATCAACATCTTCCCTGATTCTGAGGCATTCAGCGCCTTAACATTCCTTTAATCAACTACCAGAATGATATTCCTGTGAATCAACATTTGTCATTTTTCGATTTGATCGGCTTGGGAGTTAAACAATACAAACAAAAAAACAGTGAATCAATGCTTCCATCGATTTCAATTCATCAGTACAGGGATAGGTATTTTCTGACTGCCATCAACATGGTCATGCCAGACTCAAAAAACGCTCTGCAGATAGTGCGCCTCGTCACCTTGCAGATATACCTTGCTTTGTGTTCCCAGTGTCCCTGCTTGGAATCTTTCTGTCCGCATGTCTATGTTGAACTCTCTTTGTGTGTGTGTCTGTTGAAGTTTCCTGTGTGTACATCTGTCATATGCTTTAATTGTTGTGCATGTGATTCTGTTTCTGTATCTTCAGATTTGTTTTGAACTGTGGCTATTTCTACCATGGACTGGTCTTGTCGGAATGGATACAACGTATCGCCTCAGTTTTCAGTTATCTCACCAACAATACTCGGGTGTCTTTTAGGTTTAAATTTTATTGAAAAAATCTTTTTGATAGTCCGTGGACTTATTTGGACAGAACAATGATAGACACAATGCTTTTATTTCTCATTGTTTTGAACCGTGTGTGACGTTGAACAGGAATGTCTGTAGAAATAAGAGAGAGAGAGATAGACAGAGAGAGAGAGAGAGAGAGAGAGAGAGAGAGAGAGACAGAGAGAGAGAGAGAGAGAGAGAGAGAGAGAGAGAGAGAGAGAGAGAGTAGAGAGATAGTAACGATAACGAGTGAGTGATGATGATTGATGATGATGATGATGATGATGATGATGATGATGATGATGACACACGACGACGACAACTGCGACAATGATGATGACGATTACTGTGATGTCGACGACGACAGCAACGACGACAAGAACACCTACAAGCACAGTTTGTTGATGTGGAAGTCGGCTGTGGGACGTTTGGGTGGTGGAGAGGAGGGGGGACAGATCCTCAGGCAACTTTACCAGACACTGCAAGGCAGGGGGGCACAGACCTGAAACCAGAGATAGCCACACCATCACTTCACCCGCCCATTGCACAGACCTGAAACCAGAGACAGCCATACCATCACTTCACCCGGCATTGCACAGACCTGAAACCAGAGACAGCCATACCATCACTTCACCCGGCCATTGCACAGACCTGAAAGCAGAGACAGCCATACCATCACTTCACCCGGCCATTGCACAGGCCTGAAACCAGAGACAGCCATACCATCAGATTACATGGCCGTTGTACAGACCTGAAACCAGAGCCATACCATCACTTCACCCGGCCATTGCACAGACCTGAAACCAGAGACAGCCATACCATCACTTCACCCGGCCATTGCACAGATCTGAAAGCAGAGACAGCCATACCATCACTTCACCCGGCCATTGCACAGACCTGAAAGCAGAGACAGCCATACCATCACTTCACCCGGCCATTGCACAGGCCTGAAACCAGAGACAGCCATACCATCAGATTACATGGCCGTTGTACAGACCTGAAACCAGAGACAGCCATACCATCACTTCACCCGGCCATTGCACAGACCTGAAACCAGAGACAGCCATACCATCAGATTACATGGCCGTTGTACAGACCTGAAACCAGAGACAGCCATACCATCAGCGTACCGGGCCGTTGTACAGACCTGAAACCAGAGACAGCCATACCATCAGATTACATGGCCGTTGTAACAGACCTGAAACCAGGGACAGCCATACCATCAGCTTTCCTGGCCGTTGTACAGACCTGAAACCAGAGACAACCATTACATCAGCTTAATTGGCCGTTGTACAGACCTGAAACCAGATAGACACATACCATCAGTTCACCTGGCCGTTGTACAGACCTGAAACCAGACAACGCTACACAATCAGTTCATCCGGCCATCTTTAGGCCTGAAAACAAAGAAAGATATGCATTCACTCTACAACTGCACCATCATGAAATCAGGAAAGGTCATATAATAAGTTCACCTGACTACTATACCGACCTGAAATCAGAAGGCCGTATAATCATTTCATTCGGCCATCATACAGACATGTCACTACAGAAAGCTAATCAGTTAGTTCACCCAGCCATTTGTACAGACCTAAACGAGGTGTGTGTGTGTGTGTGTGTGTGTGTGTGTGTGTGTGTGTGTGTGTGTGTGCGTGTGTGTGCGTGCGTGCGTGCATGTGTGCGTGCGTGCGTGCGTGCATGTGTGCGTGCTTGCATGTGTGTGTGTGTGTGTGTGTGTGTGTGTGTGTGTGTGTGTGTGTGTGTGTGTGTGTGTGCGTGCGCGCGCGTGCGTGCGTGCGTGTGTGAACAACTGTAACAACCTCTCATCAAGTGTGTGTAAATATCGGTAAAAAAAAAAAAAACCAACCCATTAACTGTGTGTTTGTATGTTTACTCTTCATGTCTCAACATTTCACAGCAACAATATCCTCAAAATAGGGTCAGTACTGCAGAAACGCGGCTTGCGCCATTTGAAAGAAGCCCCACGACGACAGATCAGATATTACGTCACATGACAGGACCCGGATGATAGGAAGATGGCGCACTGGCTGACGCGGGAATGACCCCACTCACCGCCCTCCCTGGTGCAGTACAGTTTGTAGTGCTTGAGGTAGCCGGCCCTGACCTCTCTGATTTTGGCCCTGATCTTGGCAACGGCGTAGCATTCCTCTCCCACGTCGTCCAGGCACCGCTCAAAGTTTGGGTAGCTGGCACTGGGACACAGAGCAGATGTGACGTCAGACAGGAGGACAGGAAGGACAGGGTGGGCAGGAATGGAAAGTGAGGGCACAGAACAGTACACGTCATGACACAGAATGGAATTGAGGGCACAGAAAAGTACACGTCATGACACAGAATGGAATTGAGGGCACAGAAAAGTACACGTCATGACACAGAATGGAATTGAGGGCACAGAACAGTACACATCATGACACAAATGGAATTGAGGGCACACAGCACAGTACACGTCGTGACACAGAATGGAATTAAGGGCACAGAACAGTACACGTCATGACACAGAATGGAACTGAGGGCACAGAACAGTACACATCATGACACAGAATGGAATTGAGGACACAGAACAGTACACGTCATGACACACAGAATGGATGGGAGGGCACAGAACAGTACACGTCATGACACAGAATGGAATTGAGGGCACAGAACAGTACACGTCATGACACAGAATGGATGGGAGGGCACAGAACAGTACACGTCATGACACAGAATGGATGGGAGGGCATAGAGAACAGTACACGTCATGACACAGAATGGATGGGAGGGCATAGAACAGTACACGTCATGACACAGAATGGAGGTGAGGGCACAGAACAGTACACATCATGACACAGAATGGAATTGAGGGGCACAGAACAGTACACGTCATGACACAGAATGGAGGTGAAGGGCACAGAACAGTACACGTCATGACACAGAATGGATGGGAGGGCACAGAACAGTACACGTCATGACACAGAATGGAGGTGTGAGGCACAGAACAGTACACGTCACGACACAGAATGGAATTGAGGACACAGAACAGTACACGTCATGACACAGAATGGATGGGAGGGCACAGAACAGTACACGTCATGACACAGAATGGAGGTGGGGCATAGAAACAGTACACGTCACGACACAGAATGGAGGTGAGGGCACAGAACAGTACACGTCATGACACAGAATGGATGGGAGGGCATAGAACAGTACACGTCATGACACAGAATTGATAGAACTGAAAGACGTCATACCTCATAACACAGGGAGACAGAATTGACAGGACAGGAGAGACAGGATTAGCAGGAATAAAAGTCGTCATACATCCTAACACAGGAGAGACAGAATTGACAGGAATAAAAGCCGTCCTACATAATAACACAGGAGAGACAGACCTGACAGGACAGGAGAGACAGACTTGACAGCAGTTAAAGCCGTCATACATCCTAACACAGGAGAGACAGAGCTGACAGGACAGGAGAGACAGGATGACAGCAGTGAGAACTGTCATACATCTTAACACAGAAGAGACAGGAGTGGCAGGAATCAAAGCCATCATACATCCTAACACAGGAGAGACAGAACTGACAGGACAGGAGAGACAGAACTGACAGCAGTGAAAGCCGTCCTACATCCTAACACAGGAGAGACAGGCCTGATCAGAATGAAAGCCGAAGCACAAGACAGAACAGGACAGGTACCATCAGACAGGACAGGAAGAGACAGGACCGACAACAATGGAAGTGGCAGCAAAGGAGAGGACAGGACACGACGGGGGCAAAACAGACAGAGAACAGCATCAACAGGAACTGCCTGAGAGCACAGCAAAAGACAGAACACAGCACGTGACAGGAAAGACAGGATCGACACAGACTGAAGCCGCAGTACGGGACAGGACAAAATATGGTAGTAGTCCGTCGGGAGCCGACGAAGACGACGGTCTGTGTGAGCAGCGATGACGATGACAGCGCATACGACTCCGCAGCCCGAAGCTGGAAGCACACAGGCGCCCACAGGTGTCACATCAATGGTCTGAATTTGGGAACTGAGGAGGACGATGCCCGAGTCGTCTGTCCCTCGCAGCGGGCGAGACGCAGTCTTCTGTCCTCTTCGAAGGCAGCTGTTGCTTTGAAGGTGAGAGACCTCCAGGATGATCTGACAGCAGCAAGGGATTCGAGCTCGCGAGGCTGGATGCCGCACCATCTGAGATTACTCTTAAAAGGTTTCAATCATTCAAACAGAAACAAGACTCCACTGGCATCGGACCTCAACTCTTAAAAGGTGTCTTTGTATCTCAGTGTGGGCCTTCCTTGCCTGCGTGAGCCTCCCTTGAGCTTACCATACACGAGTCGTCTGGGGATGCGGCGTGAAAGAATGACAGAACGAAATAAAAAAAAAAAAAAAAAACAAGAGAAAGGCAGCGAGGGGGCAGGATTCACAGGACTAGAAGGAACGTGTCACAAATCAATCGCAACAAAATGACAGGAAAGGACTGGGACTGGGATGTCAGGATGGACAGCGATGAAAGTGACGGAACACGATAACACAGGAATGAAACAACACGTCAGACAGTGTTATGGGAGGGGACAGGACTGACCGGAAAGAAACCT
>JADBJO010000125.1:652453-664953 GCA_016801955.1 Conus betulinus | reverse complement strand
ACACGTCTTGCTGATTACTGATATATCCTGTGATAACCCACAGATCAAGCAGAATATAGATATATCCTGTGATAACCCACAGATCAAGCAGATACAGACCGCAGGATGATCCTATTATGACCAACAGATCAAGCAGAATACAGGATGATTCTCTTATGACCCACACGTCATACAGACTACATGATGATCCTTTAACCCACACATCATACAGACTACAGGATGATCCTATTATGACCCACAGATCAAGCAGAATACAGGATGATCCCATATAACTCATACGTCACACAGACTACAGGGTGATCTACTATAACCCACACGTCATACAGACTACAGGATGATCCTATTATAACCCACACGTCATACAGACTACAGGGTGATCTATTATAACCCACACGTCATACTGACTACAGGATGCTCCTATTATAACCCACACGTCATACAGACTACAGGATGATCCTATTATAACCCACACATCATACAGACTACCGAATGGCCCTGATGTAATTCACACGTCATACAGACTACAGGGTGATCCTATTAAACCACACGTTATACAGACTACAGGACGATCTTGTTATAACCCATAGATCAAGCAGATTAAGGATGACCTATTATGACTACACGTCATACAGACTAGAGGGTAATCCTATTATAATTTACACGCCATGCCGAGAGAGAGAGAGAGAGAGAGAGAGAGAGAGAGAGAGAGAGAGAGAGAGAGAGAGAGAGAAACAGACAGACAGACAGACAGATAGAAACACAGAGACAGACAGACAGACAGATACATACACAGAAACAGACAGATTGACAGACAGGCAGACAGAGATTCAATGTTTCGTCAATAGCTGTACAGACAGACAAACAGACACAGACAGACGGGCAGACAAACAGAGACTCATTGTTTTGTCAATAGCTGTACAGAGAGACAGACAGAAAGGAAGATAGACCAAGCACAAACCAGATTTGAAAGTCTGACTAGTAGTACACTGCTATACCATCTCTCTGTTCCCACGCATAAGTTCTTTTCAACTTGTAAACGAAAGACACTATTCATACTTTTCATTACACGATTTCTCCTTTTCACTTTCTTCCATGTGAGAGTGCCAGTCTTCTTGTCACGTACGAATCAACCCATCCTTACATTCTGAAATGAATAAGCTATCTATCGTTCCCTACTTCTTGGCTCAGCCATGCAATATCAGAACCTTTTTCTGTCAATAGTTTCTTCACGATGGACATCCAGTTTTACTTCTCGCACTCACCTGGCTGTTTTCTTTGTCTGCTTACACTGTTTTATAGAATGCAATTTCAGTTTCAGTTTCAGTTTCACCAAGGACGCGTCAGTGCGTTCGGACTAGTCCATATACGCTACACCACATCCGCTGAGCTTTGAGACCACACAGTGCGCATGATTTAAAGCTGATGGATACATGAATTAATAACTAAGATGAGAGAATTTAAGAAGAGGGTCTCGTGGCTACGACTTAGCAGATGTCTGACGTATGCCTTAGCCCAACGCGCTGAACAGACCTTGAGTGCCTTCCTGACATTGGTTGTGCCATTTTTATCATTGTATGCGTGTGTAGTGAATGTACACATGTGTGTGTATGGATGTGTGTGGCACGGGCCCATGTGTGTCTGCGAGCGCATGTGTGTGTGTGTGTGTGTGTGTGTGCATGATATGCGTGTATGCATGAGCGTGTGCGTGTGCGTCTCTGTGTGTGTGTGTGTGTGTGTGTGTGTGTGTGTGTGTGTGTGTGTGTGTGTGTGTGTGTGCGCGCGTGTGTGTGTGTGCGCGCGCGCGCGTAATTTCAGAAGTTTTTCAACTAGCACGTAATACATTTGATGTTATTGCCTAGATATGAAGGGTACCTACTTCTCTGCATGTAACATTTTTGTTAGAAAAACTATACTGAGACGCTAAAGGAACGCTTAATTGCAAACGCGGACATTTTGAGAGAGAGAGAGAGAGAGAGATTTGAGAGAGAGAGAGAGAGAGAGAGAGAGAGAGAGAGAGAGAGAGAGAGAGACGAACGAACGAAATATTTTAATGTGTTAGGCTTTGTGCCCATTCACATAGGGACGATGAGGCGGGAGGGTGGCGATGGGTAACTGAACAATAAAAACATGTATAATCAAACTTAGATAAGTTAAGTTATCATGACGTGGAAGCCACATCATGGAAATTCAACTCATTTCATGATCAGTCTGCTAAAGTGCAATAACAACTTTGCAGTCAATAGTTTACATGAGCTTTTGTACCAAGATCATAACAAGTTCAAATAATGATAACAAACTTTACAGTCTACATCACATGAAGACCAAGATTTCCTTTTTGACAAGAACTCTGACCACATGTCTAAATGGTAGCTGTATAGTGGTTGGGCCATATTTTAAGCATGATTTCCTTTCCAACCCCACTGATGTCTGAACAGTTTAACAAGGAACTTCGTCATAGTTAGGTTGCTTCTAGACCAAGATTTTCTTTGTAACCAGCACTGGCGTCACATGTCTTTTTTTTCTCTGATCAAAGGGTATTGATAAGGCTGTCCATTTTCTTTGAAGCGTCTTCAGAACATTTCGTAATTGCGTTGTAAAGATCCGTTACACTCAAGTTGTGAGGTGTCAGCTGATTCAGGGACATCCGCTGTGTTGTTGCCTGTGTCTTTCTTTTCGTCAGTCTCCTGTGGATGGAAAGTCAGGATTCGCCACGCTCCCCCTGTGTAACCCACTGCGTATCGTTTTCTAACGTCATCTATCAGTGGTGTTGTACACCTCTGATGGGTTTCAAAATTTTCACAATCGTCGCTGATTTTCACTTCCTGAAAGTTAATGTCACTTGCAGCGGCAGGCGCTAGGCAGTGCTGTTGATCTATATCTGTCTGAAGGGCACAGCTCTCAACACATGTAGAAATGTCGTCGTGGATAATGTCCGACACATTGTTATTTCCCGTGCCGTAAAACAAGCATGGGGGAGTAGGAAGAAATAAGCCAGAGGGAGATGAGGAGGAAACCTGCCTTCTGTCGTATTCTGTGCTCCTCGGCCCGTTTCCTGTCCCTGGAAATCTGTGACGGACATTGTCGACGAAAGACGACAGTGTTGTCTTGGCGAGTGAGCGCGGCGGCGGGGGTGGGTTGGCGGCTGTGTTAAACGCAGCACGACGACAGTCTGTGCTCCCCATCCTTCGATTCTGAATGACGACAGCGACACGGTTCTTGTAACAAAGTGTTGAGCATACACTCCAGAGTGGTTGGGAAGTCCTATAACTGGCACTGTCACTTATTTTCTTGCCAAAGTAAAACAAAATGGTCAGAGCTGCGTTGAAATGCTTCTTGCCCGGTAGCCAAGCAAGGGAAGCCACTCCGAGAGAGAGAGAGAGAGAGAGAGAGAGAGAGAGAGAGAGAGAGAGAGAGAGAGAGAGAGACAGACAGACAGACAGACAGAGAGAGAGACAGAGACAGACAGACATACACAGAGTCCGGCAGACGGGGAGACAGACATACACAGACAGACAGACAGACAGAGACAGACATAGACAGACAGATGGGACAGGGACAGACAGAGACAGACAGAGACGGACGGACAGACAGACGGACGGGCAGCCTGCCAGCCAAAGACTGCATACAGACAGACAGACCGACACAGCGACAGAAAGAAATGGAGGATGGGGAGGGAGAGGGGAGACGGTGGTGGAGGTTGGGGGTGGGGGTGGCAGTGTCCGGCCGATCCTGCACGTACCTGCAGGTTTGCTCCCGGTTGTCGGGGTCGCTGATTCTGGTGATGCCCTGAACAGCGTTCTGAAACTGCACATAGCACTCCCGCAGTTCCTGGCTGCAGATGTACGCTGAGAGAACAAGAACAAGAACAAGAACAAATTTTAATTCTTCAGGCCACCAGCCCCTAGAATGGGGTCAAACAAAATCACATATCTCAGCGATCGTGGAAAAACAAAACAAAAAAAAAAACAAAACAAAACAAAAAAGTAAAGTATGGAGTTGATGTAACTTGTGTCATATGTAATGCATGGTCGCATTCTTATTGATTTTCTCTTAAACTTTCCATGAAATCCTGTCTTGTCTTCAAAGCATTAAAAGGAACATGCACAGCCTACGGATTTTCAAAACAGAGTCATTTTGTAATACATTGATGAATGATCATTAAGAGTTATTTCTGCCTTAATCTTGTGTATAAAACACAATGGTTTTTGTAACATGCTCCTCGTCTTCTAATACACTGCACATTTTGCACAGAAAATTTCCATTGTTCTTAAATGTTCTGCGGCAAAATGAACCATTGACTGGCAACAAACCCAGCCGGAGCTTAGTCAAGCAGTTTCTGAAGCATTTTATATCCATATATTCGAAATACCGTTCACAAAAAGTTTGTCTTGAACAGTCGGTATCTTCGGTACATATCTTTACTTGTTACAGGCCCGTTCCACTCCTGCATATAAACATCCTTCAGTCTCTGTTTAAACACTGCTATAAAAGTTTGTTCACAACCTACGCCTAATTCCAGCCATACGTATCCAAACCCAGACGTGAAAAATGTTCTTTACTAAAGACACCCAACATTTTTTTACCGTTCTCGTCCAGGTTTCGTAACATTAAATATGCTTGCCAGGGGAATCTATACCCCTCCATCTTTGTCAGCCTCAGTCAGTACCGAATGCATCTTACTGCTCTATTTACATTCAAAGGATAGCGGCCCAGTTCGCCAAACGCAAACTAGTTTGGTACTCTGAGGGGTATACTTAAAAAGCGCTAACAAGCCAACGAATGTATTTTTTTTTTCAACAGAATCAAGTCTATGGAGTCCCCACATTTCAGATGCATAAAGGAGAAAGGGGCTGTACATGCGCATCAAATATTCGGAAAAAAAAACCCCACAGTTCTTTGAAATGTCATTCAGTTTCGTAATATATCTGGTGCAATCAAGACATGCTGTCTTACCTTTCACTGCAAGGGCGTCTACTCCTCTATTTATACTCATTTTTGTTGTAAATACAAATCCCAGGTAATTATACTCGTTAACTATATCCAGTTGCACACCATCAATATTCCACTTTTCATATTTTCCCCAAAAATCCACCCTTCCGAAAAACCATTACATTAGTCTTGTCAGTGTTAACATTCAGAAATAGTCTTTTGCACGCATTATTCAACAATTAATTTGATTTTGCAAACCAACTGCAGTGTGAGACGTTAGTACAATCATCATCTGCAAAAAGCAGATACAGATCTACCAGACCGGGCAGAAACTGAATTCCATGCATCCCATTATTGTTTAGACTTGATGCAAATTCATTTATAAATAAAGAAAACAACTCTGGACTCAAAATACAACCCTGCCTTACACAAATTGGACAATGAAAATACTTAGTAAATTTGTTTTCGATACGCACACAAGAAGCGACACATTTATACATAGCAGTTACAGCATTCATAAATTTTCCACGTATTCCATTTTGCAATAAAACATCGAACAAAAGTTGGCGTTGAACTGAATCAAATGCTTTCGTCAGATCTACAAAACAAGCATAGAGTTTACCTCCTTTCTTAGATAGACACTTTTTTCAACGATAGCATTAAGTGTAAAAATATGATCTGCTGTGGAGTAGCCACGTCTAAACCCACCTTGTGACTCAGTCAACTTTTTGTTTTCTTCAACCCATTTGACCAGTCTCTGATTCAATACAGACGTGTAACATTTACTTACTAAACTCAATAAAGAAACACCCCTGTAGTTATCTGGGTAAACTGATATCTCCTTTCTTAAAGATAGGCACAATAATTGCCTAGCCCATTGTTCGGGTATATTCCTTTTCAAACAGTATGTTAAACAACTTTGTAAGAAACTTCACTGCAGTGCTGTCTGCCGATTTTAACATTTCCGCAAAGATATTATCTGGCCCACAGACTTTCCCTTTTTTCATTTTTTTTTTGTACAGCGCTGTAGACTTCCTGTTCCGAAATGGCTCTGTTAAGTTCGTAGATACCGTTATTAGTTTGTTCAGCCTGTATTTTATCGTGTGTTTGATCCTCACCAGCTGTGACTTCGTTCTCGTTAAACAGCCGTTTAAAGTGAACATACCACAGGTTTTCTGTTATTTCTTTACAGAGTTCCGTTTTACTTCTTCCTGAAATTTGTTTAAGTTCTTTCCAGAACTGTTTGCTGTTGTTGTTCATGGAAGCCAGCTGCCTAGCTTTATCGCGTTTATAACTCGTTTGTTTTGGCCTACTTAGATCTTTATATTTTTTGCGAGCTTTAACGTAAAGCAGCCGATCATTAGATTTCTTCGTTTGTCTGAATCTGTCTAGAAAGTTGTCTGGTAAAAAGTTTTGCGAAACTACAATCCGCATCAAACCACTGAGGTTCTTTCTTGTCACTATTAATGAAAATGCACTTTTTTCATACACTCGCTTGCCTTTAACAATGCAGCCGTAAATTGCTCCAGCACCTGGTCAGCATTATTATTTAAGGGACGAAATGCATTATTACAAATCCCTTGAACTTCATTTGAATGAAAGGTTTCCATAACATTGGCTTCCTTGGTGGGATCCCAAACTATTATTTTTTTCAATTTTCCTTATCTTTGATGCATTATTATTACCAATCCAGTGTTTTCCTTTGTACAAAAAGTCAATGCCACAGGGAAATGTGGTGAATCAATGAAGGAAAGGACATTCAAAGAGCTAACCACATCTCTTCACTGCACAGATCTTTAGACGTTACAGCATAGTCAATTGTACTGCCATCAGTATTACAACCAAAAACGTCAATGAGTCATCACAGTGATATCAACACAGTCCATTGATTATAACACAATCAAATGCTGACCATATACCCAACAGCTGTTTACCGAAAGCATTAGTTTCTTTTTTTTTTTTTTTTTTTTTGCTGTCCCAACCTCTGCACCACCTCAGAGGCAGTGCACCCACGCGCTCATTCCGACACCCCGTCCACAGCCACAGTCCGACCGGCCCCGCCGCAGCCCTGGCACCGGCAATCCACAGGGGGCAGTCAATGTCAAGCCGCAAAGAAGCAAACCCACCGGAGGAGACACTGCACTGCTGCCGAGTCACTTCGGTGGTGTTCAGTGGCGCCTGTTCTGATCTAACATACGCAGGACACACTACCTACTAAGCCCCCTACTGACGACAATAATTGCTTAGTCGCGGAGCCGGCGTGAGTGAGCTCTCCCTCCGGAGGGCGCCACCACGTCTGTCCAACGACAGCCCCCATGGACTCATGGTGACCCCGACGGAACCAAACCAAAGGCCACAGACATGGAGAGGACATCGAAACTGAGGACACCATGAGAGCAGGGCATGAAGAGCCACAGAACTTGAGATATTTTTTTCTCTTAATGCTGATCGATGAGAATGAGGATGACTAAGATGATGCTACGGATTTTCATCTCGGTCTGAGACCGCATGACAGGGCCGCACCCCACGCCCCCCTCCACAACATATCCCGGCGCCAACCAGGCCCGACAGGCACAGGCACCTGCAGCGTTGGCCAGGAAATCCGAGCAACACTCTCAGAGACGGATCTATTGAGTTGATGAAGCTCGACTGGACACAGTCTTCCCAACTGAGTCCGCAGCAAACTCAACTCTGGGTAGGAGCCGGGTCGGGGCAGAAAAAACCACATGACTCTGACAGGATTCGAACCCATGACCTCCCAGCCAGGAGTCCGCGAGGCTAACCACCTCGCCACGGCGGGTGGTAAAGCATTAGTTTCTTTATCATCGGATTAACGTTCAAATAAACGATCAACATCTTCACTCGTGTCCATATGATCCCAATAGTTGTGTTTCAAGTACACATCTGCAAAAAGAGCATTCTCACTACCAGTCCTCGCATTCAAGTCCCCAGTGATAATAAGAGAGAAATCTTCCGACAAATCATATAAATCAAGAATGCACTGCTCTAACACATCAATACCATTACCGTGTTCTGCAATGTTCCAGTATTTACTGTCATACGGGTGAATATATAGACCAACCAAAAACACGTTTTTATTCACGCAAAATAACGATTTGTTTGGTTCCAAAACCACCATGTGTTTCATACTTAATATCAATTCTTCGAACGAGTTTTGACCAAATCTTACCTACAAATTTCTAGAATTCGCTGATATTTTCACGGCTTTAGAAACGTACACATCATAACCTTGGAACGCAGTATAATCGTGCTTGTCCGTAGCCACAAATGTCTCATTTAGTGAAAATATGTCAAATGTTAGAAGTGACTGAACCACATCTTTAACACCAAGTGTCTTAAATCACCCGTTGCAGTTCCACGTGCATATCTGGAGTTCGTTGAGGCTTTGGCCACACCTCTGTTTCATTATGTTTGTGTTGTCCCCTCTCCCCCTTCTAAAAACTGGCCATCCCCCTTACCCCCTCTCTGCTGTTGTGCCTGCCCCCTGTTTCCCGATCTGACCCACCGTTGCAGTATGTGAGTCTGTGCTGATTGTTCATGCCAGCTCACTGAAGTGGCACGTGCTTTTTGCCGCGTGGTCACAGGGCTCTTTGCTGCTGACGTCACGAGAGCAGTGCGGTTCCTCCGTGCGCCCCGCGCACTGGATTGTCACGTATCGGGGTTGGCCTCTGACACGCTCGCGCCGTCCCGGTTCGGTTGCCTTACACTGGTACGATTCATATCTGGGTACTCCGACGTGTGCAGCAAATAACTTAGCTGCGAAGATGTGGCAATGCCGAAATCTTCGTCCGTGCGGTCGGGTGGGGGCAGGGGTGGTAAGTCCGTTCGGGATCCGCTGAATCCTTCCGGCTCGGGATCGTCAAGTGATGCTGCGTCCGCTTGTACGTTTTGTAACCGTCTTCTGGCTGGGATTTCCTTCACCACAGTCTTCCTCCTCAAGATGCCAAGCTGAGATTTTCTTCACCGCTTTTACTGTCTTTTCTTCCAGGTTGAAGGTGAAGATGCCACCTCTGGTGAGAAGCTTGTCAAATCTGAGCTTGGGTTTCTCCCCGGCCTCATACAACTCTTTGGCTCTGCTTCTCAGTCCTTGGCTTTTCTGGCGCACCATGGCAGAAAAGTCTTACCTGACATACACTATACTATATTCTCCCTGATGATTTCAGATTGCGGGCGCTTTTCAGGATTAAGGATTTTTGTTTGTATGACAGCAGCTTTAACCACGACAGCGTTGTCATTGTGAGTTCTGTGGGTTCTTTCAATGTGGATGTCTTCTGTGATCCCCAACCCCTCACTGACCACTGCCTAGACCTGCGTTCACACTCGTCCCAGCTCTCCCTGTCCCGTGTTTTCTCTAGCCCGAAAAAGAGAGGGTTAGTTCGCCTACTGTCGTTTTCAAGACAGTCAGATTTTTCACACATGACCTTGATCTGTTCACGTAAACACTCGTTTTCCTCTTGAAGCCTGTCGCACCTAGATCTGAGGTCAATAACTTCTTCTCGGAGCTGCCCGTGTTTCCGGTCTATGCTGACAATCTGATCCGTTAATGATGTCTTCAGGTCATCCACAGCTGAGCTGATCTATTCTGATGTTTTATCCTGATTTTCCTCTGTTCTTCGTACGCAGGCTTACACGTCCAGCATCCCTTTTATGACCTCCTGTAGGTCAAGCGCTGCTTGCTGCTTGGGCAAGTCGGCCATCTCGCGCTTCTCTCTCCCCCCCCCCCCCCCCCCCCCCCCCCCCCCCCCCCCCCCCCCCCCCCCAAAACCGGTCTGCACGATGTCTTCTGCCTGACGGTCATCTTCAGTGGCTGGACCAGGCCCGGGATTGGACTCCACGTCCCCAAAAGCCAGCAGGAGCAGGACATGAAGATCAGCACCACAGCAGTCAGTACTCCGAAACGTACACGACAGTAAACCGGGGCCACTGAACGCTCGAACACTGCAGTTTTAGACGAGTACATTGCACAGTCTACCATCAGGCACACAAAGTGTCTTTCCATTTGACCACATCCTTTCAAGAGAAACAGCACGCCTATGGGTCTAACAACTGAGGATTTACGGCGTAAAATGGCACTTTGAACGGAAACAAACCTGCCCGTCACTTACCGATACTGTTGCTCACTCACTGGCGTGATGGTGGAACACTGTAATGTCACTTATGTTGGTAGAAGAGTCCCTAAATTGATTTTTTTTTTTCGCGAGACTGAAAACCAACTGAAAACCAAAACACGTCGCCATGATAGCTTGCGTTGACCTTGACCCCTGTACGAGAGAGAGAGAGAGAGAGAGAGAGAGAGAGAGAGAGAGAGAGAGAGAGAGAGAGAGAGAGAGATAATATCTATATATTCACATGTGTGAGTGCATTCATGTATGCAGAGATATTTAGACAGATATATCTATATATTCACAGAGAGAGACATAGACAGAGACAGACAACTAGCTAGCTAACTAGAGAGATAGAGAGAGAGAGAGAGAGAGAGAGAGAGAGAGACAGAGAGAGAAGCAGGATGGGGAGAGAGAGAGAGAGAGAAAGAGAGAGAGGGGAGAGAGAGAGAGAGAGAGAGAGAGAGAGAGAGAGAGAGAGGAAGTGAGAGAGAGAGAGGGGGGAGGAGGGGGAGAGAGAGAGATAGAGAAGAGGCAGACAGAGAGACAGACAGAGACAGAGAGACAGACAGCAGAGAAACAGAGAGAGAGAGAGAGAGAGAGAGGGAGAGAGAGGAGGAAGAGAGGAGAGAAGGAAGGAGAGAGAGAGAGGAGGGGAGGAAGGAGGAGAGAGAGATGAGAGGAGAATGAAGGAAGGAGAGGAAGGAAGGAGGAGAGAGAGAGAGAGAAAAAAGTGGCAGAGAGAGAGAGAGAGAGAGACTGCCAGAAAAGCCTCCAGAACAACACGGCAAGAGAGTTGCAGCTTTCAGACGGGGGGGAGTTTGAGAGAGAGACAGAGGACACGCGCGCGAGAGAGAGAGAGACAGAGAAAGAGGCCCCCCCCCCCCCCCCCACAGACAGACAGAGACAGACAGACAGACAGACACACACAGACAGAGATCTTTCCCGGAGAGTGAGGGCGGGAGGGAGGGAAGTGTGAAGGAAGGAAGGAAGTGTGTGTGTATGAATGAATGAATGAATGAATGAAGGAAGGAGGAATGCAAAGGAAGGATGGGGAGGGAGCAGAATCAAAAACAGTGGCAGAGAGATAGAGAGTCAACACTGCCATAAAAGCCTCCAGAACAAACACGGCAATCAGTTGCAGCTTTCAAACGGTTTTCTTCTATTTGTGGTAAACGCAAACACACGCTCTCTCTCTCTCTCTCTCTCTCTCTCTCTCTCTCTCTCTCTCTCTCTCTCGCAAAGACACACACACACACACACACACACACACACACACAGATCTTGTGTGTGTGTGCGTGTGAGTGCGTGCACCTGCGCGTGTGTGCGTGTGTGTGTGTGTGTGTGTGTGACTTTAAGAAGGCCTTCACTCGTGTCTGGCAACAAGGCTTGTGGGAGGTCATGAAGAATTCGTGATAACTTTGACAGCAAGCTTTTCAAGCTGATGCAGCACTCCAAGACGATTCTGTGCCATTCTTCTAAACAACCTCCAAGACTTCTTCCAGACAGATGTATGAGTACGTTGTGAACGTCCCTTTCCTTCCATTCTGTTTCGCAACTTTTCCCAAATGTAATGCAAGAGATACATCAAGAGTTTATCGCACCAATACTGTCCGAGGCGATCCTTTAAACAATGTTTCACTGAAGATCTCGGTTTACTGAAGACAACGGAGCAGCATTTTTTCACCTTCACCGCCACACTGAGTGAGTGAGTGAGTGAGTGAGTTCTTTGATTTAGAGTCTGTTATACTTGGTGATATTAGACTTAAAAAAAAAATAAAAAAGGGAGCAAGGAGAAGGGGAACGTTTATGAAAATCTGTTAATTTGATGCATGGAAAACACTTGTGCTATTTGCCCAATTTCTGGTTTGTGGGTTATTGTTTTGATAGAATCGTGTACAGCCACATCCACGTTCGATTCTTTTTTTATACAACGAAGTTAATATTGAACAATGAAAAAGAATATGGTCCACTGATAGAAGATTTGAACAATCACATGCTGCACTTTGGGAAAACTTGGTTTTCCACGAATTCAGTCGAAGCTTGTATACTAAAGATGACAAATATCGTGGACATGATAAGATTTTATACTTCTCTGGAAGGTGTTCACTGTTCACGCATTTTTCTAATAACGAATGAATTTCTTGAACATCAAGTTTTAAATTACTCTCAGGTGTTTTTCTTAACGCACCATCTCCAGCTAATTTATCTGCTCTTTCATTACCAGATATGCCACAGTGTGATGGAATCCAGCAAAAAGATCCCCAATTCCTTTCAAACAAAATAACATGTATGTAATGTCTTTTTCAAAAAGTAAATCTGTTCTTTTTTTGATTCCCAATTTTGCAAGCTGGAACTGACTTGGTTTCAACGCAAAAAGTATATTATAGACAGCAGGGTCATCGTCACACATAAAAATCAACTCCATAAGAACAGCATACAGTTCTG
>JADBJO010000125.1:644953-647453 GCA_016801955.1 Conus betulinus | reverse complement strand
GACGGGGGGAGGCGTGAAGCGGGGGGGGGGGGGGGGGGGGGGGTAGGGGTGAGGGAAGCAGGAGGGGGAACAATGGGTGGATTTTCACACCGATTAGTCCGGAGGGGCCCCTGTACGCCCCCTTTTTCCCCTCCCCCTTCTTTCTTTGACTGACGGAGACAGCACCAACCCCCAAATCACAGTGTGCAGCCACTTGGGATGGAGATGTGTTTCGTCCTCGCTTTTCTCCGCCCCCACCCCCCCCCCCCCCCCCCCGCCCCCGCCCCAAAGAGGGGTGGGATGTTGAGAGGGCTGAGAACGTGGAGAAAGGAGAAGAGGGAAGAACACTGGGGGAGGGGACTGTGTGTGTGTGTGTGTGGGGGGGGGGGGGGGGGGGTGGAAGAAAGGAATTTGGGTATGCTGTGAAAATGGGTTTAGAAGTAGGGATGGGGATGGTGGGTGGTGTGTGGTGGGAGGGGAAGCTGTGGTTGACACTTTAATCCCCACAGTTCAGAGATATATTGCATTGTACTGCACTGTATTGTACTATACTGTACTATATTGCATTGTACTGCACTGTATTGTGACTGTACTATACCATATTTGCATTGTACTGAATTGTATTGTACTATACTGTACTATATTGCATTGTACTGCACTGTATTGTACTGTACT
This sequence comes from Conus betulinus, assembly GCA_016801955.1. NCBI lineage: Eukaryota > Metazoa > Mollusca > Gastropoda > Neogastropoda > Conidae > Conus > Conus betulinus. Next base: position 646,799 of record JADBJO010000125.1, on the reverse strand, counting down.
ATATTGCATTGCACTGTACTGTATTGCACTATATTGTATTGCTGTATTGTACTGAACTATATTGTATTGCACTGTACTGTCGGATTGTACTCTGTGTACTATAGAAGTAGGGATGGCACGGCACTGTCTGGTGGTACTGAACTGTGGTTGAACTGTGCTGTACTTCATTGTATTGTCTTGCACTGTATCATATTGTACTGCACTGTACTGTGTTGTATTGTACTGTGTTGCATTGCACTGCACTGTGTTGCATTGTACTGTACTGTATTGTACTGTACCGCACTGTATTGTATTTACTGCACTGTATTGCACCGTACTGTACTGCACTGTCCGACTTTGTCGTTAAAACTGGTTCTCTGTGTGACACTCAGGTAGATCACCCTGCGGACATCACATCGAATGGTGGATTTCCAGTCCTGGGATCTTTTGTGTTGCCCCATGAAATCACATCGATCGACAGACTTCGACCAGGGACCACCCCCTTGTTGCCTTGGGGTCCTTTCCGTGCGCTCGCTAACTCCACGCTGCACACTGGGAGCTCGGTTTATCATTTCAACAGAAAGACTAGTATTCAGTCCACCATTACGTGTAGTGAAAAATAAAGACTAGTATTCAGTCCACCGCTAGGTATTATGGAAAAGTGGAAGGTGGGTGGGTGAGGGAATGAGGGTGGGGTGGGGTGGGGTGGGTGGGAGGGGGGACAATCATGTGACTCGAACGAAGGAATTGAAGTTTTCTTTTGCTTCTCCAGAAACGGGTACATTTTCTCCTCTGGGTAAAGTCCAAGAGTAAAACTGATTAAGTCACGCTCCCCCTCACCCCCCCCCCCCCCCCCCCCCCCCCCCCCCCCCCCCCCCCCCCGCCCTTCTACCCCCACCCCAACCTCCGCTGCCCCTTCCCCTCACTCTCCCTCACTCCCTCCAGGGCTGTGGACCCACTGTTCCAACTCCAGCAGAAGATCGTCTCTGATTCCTTAGACTCATGCAGAGACACGCAGGTCACGTGTGAAGGTGTACAGATGTGACGCTGACGCCCTTGTACGGCTTCACACAATTATGCACGCTCACTGAGGCTCTGTACAGAGCTTCGCTGCTGTTCCACCAGCCCTCGACGGATTGACAAAGGAGGAAATCGTATAACTGAAGGAAATGGTGGGAAAGCCTACTGGTGCAAAGACTACCAGCCAGTCTTGGTTTTTAGCCTATATGGTGGTTCTCTCTCTGTCTCTCTCTTTGCCTCTGTCTCTCTCTCTCTCTCTCTCGCTCTCTGTCTCTCACACACACACACACACACACACACACACACACACGCGCGCGCGCGCGCGCGCGCGCAAACACACACACACATACAGATAGAGAATGAAGGAAGTAGAGACAGAGAGAGAGCGGGGGGGGGGGGGGGGGGGGGGCGGAGCGAGAGAGAGAATGAGGAGAGCAAGAGCGAGAGAAAGAGAGAGAGAGAGAGAGACAGCAGCCAGCCAGCCAGCCAGCCAGAGAGAGACAGAAAGAGGGGGAGGTAAGAAGAAAGATCGAGTGCGGGAATGTGTGTGTGTGTGTGTGTGTGTGTGTGTGTGTGTGTGTGTGTGAGAGAGAGAGAGAGAGAGAGAGAGAGAGAGAGAGAGAGAGAGACAGACAGACAGACAGACAGACAAAAAAGACAGATAGACAGACAGTGACAGAGAGTCAACACAACACATGTCAAATCACACTATCAAACCAGTCAAACACAGACTTGTTAATTTCACGCTAAGTCGGTCAACATGTGGAAACAATCTCTCGCTGCGACCTTGACCTTGATTCAAACTCAGACCGAGGCTCACACAACAGTTGAAAGATGTCACCCATCT
>JADBJO010000125.1:637453-639953 GCA_016801955.1 Conus betulinus | reverse complement strand
CTCATCGGGGGGTCCTGGAGACGAGTAAGCTATCGGGTGGGACGACGGTATGTCGCTGAATACACTCTCTCGGGAGGATGCCAAGCGTGTGATAGCCACCGCAGGTAGGTAGTACCTATATAGGGGCGAGGGTTGGGGCAAGGGTGGGGTGGGGGTCGGGGAAGGTCGGGGGAGGGACTGGGCGCCGCTTTTTCTGTGTTGAAACACAACAGACTCCAGAAATGGATGGGTTTTGGACCCCGGGTCAGTGGGTACCCTGGAAACCCGAGTCTTCTTCCCATACACCCCACCTGTTGTTACAATGCCTTCGGCTTCTTTTTTTTTTCTTTTTTTTTGATAGGGTGGGGGTAGGGGTGGGGGTGGGGGGCGGGTTCAGACAGTTTTCTCCCTTTGTAAAAACTTCGAGGCAGTGTGTCCAGGGGAGATAACATCTCTACATTTCAGCGTCACCTTTTTTTTTTTCTTTCTTTCTTTTTTTTTTTTCTTTGGAAAGGTCTGTCTGCCTGTTGTTGATCGGGGAGGTGGGTTTTTATATTTGTCCCATGAGGAATTTAACCACGCTTGACTTCTGTCTTGTCGAAGAGGACGTGTGGTATGAGGTAGAGGGCATGCAGGTTTGAGTTGCTGGTCACGTGTGCTGTTTTATCCACCGGAACTAGATTGGAAATAGCATAAAAAGGGAGAATAAAAGGAAGGGGGTGGGGGTGGGGGTATCCATTTTGGGATTCGAACATAGCATCTTCGGCAGACCATTCGTGCATTCAAATCAACGTATCACAGCGCATTCTGGCTATTGTAAGAGGTTTACGAGAAGGCTGCATATCCAAAATCAATGCTCCAAGGCCTTGCTTTAAGGAAATCGCGTATTTGTATACAGGCACGTTCATCTTGTGTCTGAAAGCTGAGTTATCTTCTTTTGTTTCAAATGCCCCTCAAGCACATGCCAGGTGGTTCCACGCAGACAGATTAACATGAAAGAAGTGGAACTATGTTTCGGGAAAACCACCCAGCGCGAATGTAGAGAGCCCACGGGTAAGTGTGAGGGCCTGAAATGTGAGGTGAGGTAAGCAGTAACTCATGTATATCTAGACTGTGAATAGTGTCATCGAGTGACATCCCTAAGAACAAGCGAAATGATCGGTGGGGGAATGTTCATTTGATCTATTATCAGTCTTATATCAATTTTTGGTACACATTTATGGTACTTCTCAAAGCTCTTACATGAATAATATGTTGCTATAGTACAAAATCACAGATATGTTGCTATAGTACAAAATTACAGATATGTTGCTATAGTACAAAATCACATCGTCTAATATCACTTAATGTGGAAAGACGTTAAATTGAAGACAACAAAAACAAAAACAACAAAATTACAGCTGTGGCATGTGGTCAGGACTTCTTCAGCATTGCTTCAGTGATGAGGGGGGGGGGGGGGGGGGGGGGGGGGGGGGGGGGGGGGGGGGGGGGGGTCGACAGCTGCAACATGGCTTCCGTTGCAACGATGGTTCTCGTGGTCAAATTCAAGACAGTTTGGAATAGGCTGGAATCTTTCAGGACTGAACTTTGTCAAAACCATAGAATGTTCACTGAACTTTCCAGATCTAATTGTTTGGCCGTTTTTACGTTCACTGACCCGTTGACTCAAGGCAAACAGACAGAGGTTTCTTTCTTTTTCTTTATGTGAAGGGAACAGACTCGCTCTATAATGATAATGATAACGATAAGAGGGACAGAAGGGAACACCTTGCCTCCTTCAGGGAATCGGAACCAGGAAATGTATTGTGACTTTCAGATACAGATTTCCATGATAAGATTTGTCCCTTTGGCAATCACTGAGAAAAAAAAGCAAAAAACAAGAGCAAAACAAAACAACAACAACAAAACAACAACAACAACAAAAACAAAACCCTCAGCATCAGCTAATGTACAGTCATGGCAATGAAGGGGGGGGGGGGGGGGGGGGGGGGGGGGGGGCTAAAATAGTCCAGGGAGACCTGTAGTCGAATGGTTTTAAACGTTCGCCTGTGGAGCTGATGATTACGAGTTCTCAACTCTAAAAACAACACACAAAAGAAGTTGAACTCCTCTCTGTATCGTCTTGCTACATTTTATCATCACAGGTAACCCGCAGGGTTTGTTAAAACTAACAGTTCCAGCTGTCTTCTTCTTGATGAGTGTACTTGTGGGACCTCAGTCAGTGGCCCTGATCATACCAGGCTGCCATTTGTGCAACCTGCTGACTGACGAGGAGTCCAAGGTCTGTAAGCTGTGTCCAGCCCAGGCTGAACAACGGTTTCTTTCAGGATGGGAGTTCTCATGTGCACATGAGGTTTATTCCCCTTCCAGAGGTTCTGCAAGGCACTCACAGACCAGCCGTGTCTCAACAACGTTTGGTAATCTCAGTAGACCATCAAAGCAGCATCTCTCTCTCTCTCTCTCTCTCTCTCTCTCTCTCTCTCTCTCTCTCTCTCTCTCTCATCTCTTCTTTTCCCTCTAT
>JADBJO010000125.1:629953-632453 GCA_016801955.1 Conus betulinus | reverse complement strand
CATGGTTGTACGGACAACACACACACACACACAACACACACACACACACACACACACACACACACACACACACACACACACACATACACACACGCACACACGCACGCACGCACGCACGCACGCACACACGCACGCACGCACGCACGCACGCACGCACGCACGCACGCACGCACGCACGCACGCACGCACGCACACACACACACACACACACACACACAGAGATGTGGTTTGTAGAGGGTGTGGATGAGGGAGAGGTGATAGGGAGGCGGGATGGGGGTGTGGGTGTCACACACAGATTCATCGAACTCTGTAAACTTGTTGGCATTCAACTCTAAATCAATAGCTTCAGTTCACGTGGTTTGCGCTTCCCATTCAGCTAGAACACTTGAACACAGGAAGCACACAGAACAGACTGCCACTGACAGGGAAAGGTTGGTTGAACATTTCTCGAATGACTAAATAGACTTGTTTTATCAAAGAAAAAAACATCTCTCTCCGTCTCTGTCTCTGTCTCTCAATCTATATCCAAAGTGTATGTTTTTTTCTTTATTTGCATATCACAAACTGATGGGCTAAGGCATACATGTAAACAATCATTCTTAAGATATCTCTCCCTCCCTTCTCTCCCCCCCCCTCCCCTCCTTCTCTTTACATGTGTATCTTTCTCTATCTATCTGCCTGTCTGCCTCTCTGTGTCTCTGTCATTCTCTGTCTGCTTCTTCCTGTCTGTCTGTCTATTCGTATGTCTGTCTGTCTGTCTCTGTCTCTGTCATTCTCTCCCTGTCTTCCTGTCTGTCCGTCTGTCTGTATGTCTGCCCCCCCTCTCTCTCTCAGTCTCTCTCTCTCTGTCTTAGTCTCTCTCTCTCTCTGTCTCTCTGTCTCTCTCTCTCTCTCTCTCTCTCTCTCTCTCTCTCTCTCTCGACTGCGACCGTTTTTGTAACATCAACATGGACCTTGTCTCCAAAACACGGAGCAGGTGAAGCCGGGTCATCCCTAATTAAAGGTGTACAATGTGAGAGCTTAGCGAACAAGCCCACAGCCCAGCAGCCGTAACAAATCAGCCAGGGTCTGCCACGCACCGTGACACATGCCCGTCCTCCGCCACGATTATGCCAGAGCACGGAGCCTCGGCGAGTTCTGTGTATAGAGAGAATGGGTGTGTGTGTGCCTGTGCAACTTATCACTGGCCTGCCTGGTCTTGCGTCTGTGGACTTCTGGGTCAGCGTGCCTTACAAGCGGGCTGGTGTAAAGACCGTGTTGGTGCCTCTGAGGATGCCAGGAGCTTCTTTCAGTGCAGATAGCTCTCTCTGTCTTCCTGTGCCCATCATTTCCTCTTTTCTATTAATCTCTGAAATTTTTCTTTCTCAGCTTTTTGTACTCCCAGTTCTTATAGAAGAGGGAGTACTTTACAAATGGGAACGAAGAAATGCTGTCTGTGTGTCTGTCTGTCCGTGGTCCAAATGTGTTCCACTCGCTCCAGACAAAACTGCTGGACCGATCTTTCTAGAAATTTTTGTAGATATGTTCGTTATGGGTCACGGATGATGCCCAATATTTTATTTGTCCCAGAATAGCCGTTACTAACGGCTATAAATGATAATTTTGTGATGTACAGTTTAAGCAATAACGGTTTATAAGCTTAAGTGTGACCAACATTTGTAAGCGCTTTAGTATAGTGGATAGTGTCCCGCCTGTCACGCGTGAGAGACCTGAGTTCATTTCCCCGCCAGGGACAGCAGGTTTTATTTTTTTTCTTTTCTCCTACATACAAAATTTCCACCACCAAAAGGGGAGAAAGTGCTATAGTGACTGATTTATATACTTTTTTCTTTTTTGTTGTACTACTACTTACTGGGAGTACATTTATGTGCTTTGCATCTTGTTTCTTTCTTGACCGTTGTCCATGCTTTTTTTTTTTTTCTGCCTTTCTGTGTGTTTCATCTGTCCTTGTTCTCGAACTTCTTCAAGACTTTGTTGTTGTTGTTGTTGTTGCTGTTGTTGTTGTTGTTGTTTTCTTCCCTGGTCACGATGTATGATGTGTCAGCCTCTGTGTATGGTAGACCGGAGACCAGGCAGTACCGTGTCAATTGTACATACTGTCCAGGTGGACGCTGGTTGCTCATTCTCTTTCAAAAGACATGGAGTTTAAAAAGTCCAATTTTGCTTCATTTTCCGTCCCTCAGTCACCCCGTTTTGAAACATACCTGCTCATCCTGTTTGTTTTTCTTTCTTCTTTTTTTTTTTTTCTTCAATATTTTCATTTGTTTTTATTATTGTTTAACAGAGATAAAGAAAGAAACAACAAACAAAAACAACAAAAAATAACAACAGCAATAACAAGCCGACCAGAAATTAGTTGTAAAGTGAGCCCAAACATGAAATAAAAATAAATAGATAAACAAGTTACAAAAAAAGGAAATAACCTCAGTATAGCATCATGTATGTATATAAAGCATGAGTATTCATTGTGCCTTGCGGCGTCAGCATCGGCTTGATCTTC
>JADBJO010000125.1:609953-622453 GCA_016801955.1 Conus betulinus | reverse complement strand
GCTGCCTGGAACAATCACTGCTATCAGCTGCTGCCCGGTGCAACTGCACTTTGACTCACGTCTCAGATCATTCCAGGTCAGTGTAGCGCCCTCCATGTGTGGAGAAGAGATCAAACAATGTCTGTGACCGACAGCCCCCTGTATATCCCCCCCCCGCTATTATCCTGGCCATCCCGATCCCTATCTCCCATCCCATCCCATCCCTATCCACCCCCCATCCCTATTCCCTAGCCCCCCCCCCCCCCGCCTGTAATAAATCCCACCCCCATATCCCATCGCCTCCCCCCCCCGCCCCCCCGCCTATCCCATATTCCCCAATTCCCAATCATCCCCCCCCCCACCCCATTATCCGTCCGCCCCCTGTTATTATCCCTTATTATCCACCCCCCATCCCATTATTTCCCCCCCCCCCATCCCATCCCCTCCCCCTATATTTAATTATATTATTATCCCTAATTCCATCTCATCCCCTCCCAATAAATGATCCCTCAGAATCCATATCTCATTCCCTATATTCCCCCCCATCCTCATCCCCAGTATATTCCCATATGATCCCCCACCCCCCCCATAATCCATATCCCAGTCCCTCCCATACCCTCCCATCCCATATCATCCCCCCCCCCGCCTCCTCCTCCTCCATCCCTCCCACAATCGCCGTTAAACCACCAAGCCTCCTTCCAATTTCGTAAATCGAATCGTTCTCCCATCACTGCCCGCTGTAATTCAGGGCCAAAGGTGGGGTCCTCACTTCTTTTCTCTCGGCCACCCACCATTCAGTTTTGAGCGAACTCAGATTTTAGGGGGTGTCACCCGTGACGTGCCGGCCTCAGTCATTCACTACATCTAGTGTTCGGACACTGTTCGCAAATGGAAGGGGGGGGGGGGTGGGGGATGCGTGGAGGAGGAGGGAATTGAGGATGGGGTGGGTGGATGGGGGCGTTCGTAGGGTGTTTGTGTGGAAAGGTTAGACAGGGGCAGGGAACTGAGATAGGCAAGCGTGTTAGTGCGGTTAGGGAATGAACGTTGGAGAGAGGGAATTGAAAACTCTCCATGTCCCATACGCCATAACCCAATATTATGCGATGGAAAACTTTGATCTAAGCAAATTGAAATATTCTCCCTCTCGTAGAAGCGATAACCTGACCTTTAGCTTAACCCCTTATCCTCTATCTCTTTACCCCCTATTTGACCTTCGTCTGGTCCCTAGCCTAACTTTATAAAAAAAAAAAATTAAAAAACATACCCTGATTCCTGTCTTAACCCCAACCCAACCCTTCTTCCCCTGACCTAACTAAAACACTTCAGACAGAGCCTAAAAACAAACGTGTCATTGACATTTGGCCGCAGTTGGATAGGCGGTAGAGAAGTTTTTGTGCTTCTTCTTTGTCATCATTGCGAATTACGGCCTGTTTTGTGGGGCAAGCAAGAAAGATGGGAGAGAAAAACCGGTTGGGAAAAGAAAAGGAAGCACTGTTTGGTTCCATCAGTCACTTTTGGATATCTTGTTTAATAAGAGAGAGAGAGAGAGATAGAGAGAGAGAGAGAGATAGAGCGAAGGAAGAGGAGAGAGAGAGCCAGACAGACAGAGAGATAGAACAAGAGAGCACAGAGATACATAAAGAGAGAGAGAGAGATAGGAGGGAGAGAGAGATAAAGAGAGAGAGAAGAGAGATAGGAGACTGTGAAGCAAATTCTAAAAAAAAAAAAAAAAAAATTAGACGCGATAGAGAGAGAGAGAGAGAGAAGAGAAGAGAGGAGAAGAGAGAAGAGGAGAGAGGAGATATAAGAAGGTAAATGTTGAAGCAAATCCTCGAAAAAAGTAGACACGCAGTGGAGAGGAGATATATAGAGAGAAAGAGAGAGTAGAGATAGAAGAGAGAGAAGAGAGGAGAGAGCAGAGAGAGAGAACCGGCCACTTTCCCCTTCTCCAAGACAGAAGAAATACGATGCATGAATCATCCATCTCACCCTATGGTCGACCATAAGGCAGCCGGCTCACCCACGGGGTGGCCAGGGACTGTGTCATGCAGGGTCTCGGTGCCAGCATCTTAGGCTGCCATGGAGCTGCCCGGGCTGGCCAATGCCTGTCCACATAGAAACAAACGACAACAGGACCAGCTTCCGCTCACACATCACTACATATATTTCCCGTAAATTGCCCCCACTTGAGTTTCTCTCCCCTTTCCTTCTTCTTCCCAGAGTCCCCGTCCTGGTTGGGCCACTTAAACCCCCCCCCCATAACCCTGGCCCAACGGCTGGCTTTTCTTGAACTTACCACCGAGTCTGAATTTCACAAAGGGGGGGGCGGGTCCTACACTGATCGATTGAGGGGGGGGCCAGAACCATTCGAAGATTTCTCATGATTCAATGATTGATTTTTTTTTTCCCTACGTCTATCCTAGTAGTATTGATTTACATAGGTGGTTTAGGGAAGAGAAGAAAGAAAATCACGATTGATGAAGTGGGTTGAGGGAGGAACCCTTACTGTTTTCAACCAAGGAAGTCAATTAAGATTCAACAAAGTCAGAGATAATCCTGAGGGGGAGAAAAATCTGCAACGCAATCGTACCAGGAAGTCAGGACAGAAAGATAACTTTAACCCTCGTTGCGTCGGGGTCGTGCCCCACTTCCCGCCCCACTTCCAACTGCCCACGACTTGTCACTTTCCTGCTTTTCGTTGTAATCTTTTTGTACTTTTCCGATTAGCACAATTGCTTTACAAAAATAAAAAAAAATCAAAAAAATAAAAACCAAAACCCACTTTTCTAAACTTCTACAACATCGACAATATTCTTCCTTGCAATATGCCACCACTGAAACCCCTTTTGATTTGTTGAATGAAAAGAAATAAAATAACAGAAGAGGCAAGATGTCCGGAAGAGGGGGGCATCGCGAAACAGAACTGAGCACATCAGCCCGAACGCATGTAAAGATTTTTGGTTACGACGACGTAGCTAAACAATGTTTGCGCCACCACAACATGTGTGTGGGTTGTGTTGTGTGTGTTTGTGTGTGTGTGTGTTGTTTGGTTGTGTGTCTGTGTGTGTAGTCTGTCTGTGGTGTGGGCGTGGGGCGGTTGCGTGTGCGTGTATCAAGTGTGCTCTGTGGCTTGTAGGTTACGTGCGCCGCGCAGCGCGTGTGGGTTTTTTGTGTGTGTGTGTGTGTGTGTTGTGTGTGTGTGTGTGTGGTGTGTGTGTCTTGGGGTGTATGTGTGTGTGTTGTGTGTGTTGGTGTGTGTTGGTACGGTTTGCGCGCGTGCGTGCGCGCGCCGTGTTGTTCGCGATGTGTGGGGTTGGTGTGCCTATGCGTGCACGAAAGCTCCTACTCGGCACCACACATGCTTACATTGCATTTGCATGTGTAATGCATGCAGGAATAATGCAGGCATAATCGCGTTGTTCAAACGACGTGTGGGTGCGATTGTATGGCTGTGAGTACAGTGCTGCACAACACAACGGGGCGGCTGCATGGCGTGCGTGCGTGGAACGTGTGGCTACGACGCGTGGGCTGTGTGTTCAGCGTTACAACATACAAAAGATCACAGTTCTTGCTTCACAACCCCTCAACCTACCTTGGGTATCGATCCTCTCTCGCTTCTGCCCCTAGTCACTCTTTAAACAAACAATAACTAACAAACACAAAAAACTCGGAACTCAGGTGTTCACCTAAGCACGCTACAATCACTTTCCTCATCCCTTCTCTCTCCCCTCGGCCCCTCCTCACCTCTCCTCCTCCTCTCGCCCATCTCTGTGTGTGTGGTGTGTGTGTGTGTGTGTGTGTTGTGTGGTCGGCGCCGCGCCGGTCCCATCTCCACGGTTCTCCACTCCTCTCGTCTGTCCATCCTCTCTCGTGGGTGGGAGGGTGGCTCACCCTCTGTCCTCTCTTCCGCCGTATTTCTGTCGGTCTCTCTCCCTCCCTCTCTCTCCTCTCATCTCTCGCGCGCTCTCCACCAATTCTTCCGCTCGTCCTCTCCTGTGTCTCTCGTCCTCACCCCATCAACACACACCACCACAACCACACACAGCCACACAGAACTACAGCACACACCCATTCACGCACTGCAAATACACCGCTCATCTGTGCCCGTCCCTGCCCCAACCTCTCTCTTCTCCGACCATCTCTCTTCTTTCTCTCCTCTCTTCCTCTCTCTTCCTCTGTGTTTGTGTGTGTGTGTGTGTGTGGTGTGTGCGTGTGCGCGCGCGGGCGCGTATGTGCAAATAGTGCGCGCGGCCGCGTGTATTGTGTGTGTGTGGGGGGAGGGAGTTGAGTGTGTTGTGTGTGTGTGTGTGTGTGTGTGTGTGTTTGTTGTGTGTGTGTGTGTGTGTGGTGGTGTGTGTGTGTGTGTGTGCCGTGTGCGCGCGCCCGCGCGACGCTGTGTTTTTTATACACACACATCCACACACAAAACACACACAACACCTCACTACTTCACTCCAACCGCCCCTTTCCTCCCCGGCCACGACACACAAAGACCATTCCACAGCACCCCTGTGACCGTGGCCGTGGAGCAGTCATCAAGCCCACCCAATCAGAGTGAACGCGACAAGTCCCCCCCCCCCCCCCCCCCCCCCCCCCCCCCCCCCCCCCCCCCCCCCCGCGGCCCCCCCCCCCCCCCCCTCGTCCCTCGCTCCAATACCTTCAAGGGCTTGTCAAGGCCGTCTTTTCTCATCTTCTCCTCCTCTCCGGGCCAGTAACCATACCCATCAGCCTCAAGCTTCTTGACAATCTCCCCAACACCACCCGCACAATCATTTCCCACCGACCCCACACCAACCCTGCCCTTTCCACCTAACAACGGGGCCAGTGGTGCCACAACAAAGCCTTCTTTGTAGGCCACCGCGCCACGCAGCCCTCATGTCTCATTCTCATAGGGGGGGGGGGGCCCCATGTTGAAGGAGCTGGTGCCGGGCAGGAAGAAGGGAGGGTCCTTAGATTATTCCTCCATGGTGCTTTTCTCCAGCCCCTTTGTGTGTTCAGCTGACTGAGAGGCTGAACCCCCCCCCCCCCCCCGCCAACGTCCCCTCCCCCCCCCCCTCCCCCCCCCCCCCTCCCCCCCCCCCCCCCCGCCCCCCCGTCCCCCCGCTCCCCCCGTCCCCCCCGTCCCCCCCCCCCCCCCCCCGCCACGGGGGGGGACGTCCCCCCCCCCCCCCCCCCCACCCCCCCCCCCCCCCCCCCCCCCCCCCCCCCCCCCTCTCAGGCTAGCCTCCGACCCGGTTGATGACTGGTACTACGGCAGAGTGAATAATAAAATAGTTCACTGTTTTCAGTTAAGTGCTCGAATGAGTTTCACGCGGTTTTTTTGTTTTTTTTTATTAAATGTATTTATGCGTGTGTCTACATTCCTGATTCCGGCCAATTTTATTCCATCTGCCTCCCCGTCTTTTTTTCTTTCCCTCTTGTGCCCTTCTTCTTTTCCCTCCCCCCCCCCCCTTCTTCCTCCTCTTCCCTCCAATCTTCCTCTCCTTACTTCTCCCCTTCCCCCGCAATCTTCCCCTCCTCTTCCCCCCCTCCCACCTGCTTACCTCCAAGGAATGATCAGCACTTGGACAACATCAAACCAATCATCCCCATATCTCCCCCATCCCCCCCCCCCCCCCCCCCCCCCACCCCCCCCCCCCCGCGCATCACAGAGACGTTGACGAAACTGGCCAGTAGTTTGGGGCCGTGTGGAGTGGCATGGGATACGTTCAGTTTTCATCCATCAATTAAAAGACCAAGGCCAAACAAAATGTGCCTTCTTCATGCCCCCCTGTGTTCCACTCTCCCACTCAGCTTCCCACTCCACCGACCCTAAGCCACCCACCCAGCAAAATATTTGATCAATTAAACCCGCCTGCGGTTGGCCTAATTGACTGTGTTCGAATTTCGAATGTTCGGAAATCTGCAAGGCAATTCATCTGTGTTTGAAACTTGCGCGTTCAGTGAGCGTGACCCCTACCCGGTTTATAGGACAGATGCATGCAGATATAGGTACGACCAAAAGCAGTGTTTTGCCCTAATGTCTTTTGAATAGCTCAGAGGAGTAGGAGGAGAGAGAGAATGGGGAGGCGGCGGAGATGAGAGAGAGAGGGAGAGAGGAGACGGGAGATGAGGGGGGAGGTGTGAGGGGGGAGGGTTGGGGTGGGGTGGGTGGGGTGGGGGAGTGAAAAATGGTGTGTGTGTGAAATGAAAACAGTGCGCCGGGGCAATCTGTTATGCAGACACAATTATCGCAAATTCTGATCGGACATACTAGCGTGAGCTTAACATCAAACATTTTGATTCTGATAGATATATTTGAGTGACCCACCCATAATTGAGGAAAGGTAATTCTAATTAATAATTTCGCTATGGAAAGACAGGTGTTATCTTCCCCTATTTTTTTAGTATTTATCCTGGAATGGTGTCTGTTTGGTCTAGCGGTCCGAGTCGATGACTGAGAGCGTAATACCACCGGAACCCCCCTGAGACACTGGTGTAAAAACAGGATGATGTTGAACTGAATGCAGGGGGAGTGTGTGTGTGGGGTGGGGGGGGGGGGGGGGGGGGGGAGGGGGGGGTGGGGGATTACAAGCATCGCACCGTATTTCTATCCTTGGGCACGCCCCCCGCTGCTCCTCCAATCATGTGGGCGTTCAATTTCGCCAGGAAATGTCCAGAAATCGCGCTTGATCAAGGGTTGCAGCATTCAGGGTAGAAATAGAAAGCCTATTATCATGAGGTGTCAAACGGCAAGAGGCCCCACCCACCAAGAGGCGGAATCACAGATCCAAGTGACGGATGCAAAAGAAACTCTCTCCACTCACTGCTCCACAGTACTCTGTCTACGCCACCGCCGCCATCCCAACTTCACTTCCCCTTTCCACTACAAAAAACTTTATACAAACAAATAGAGAGTTGAGGGTGGGACCCCCGGAGAGGAGAGAGAGAGAGAGCCGAGGAGGGGAGAGAGAGGAGAGAGGAGGGAGAGGAGGGGGGAGATGGTGGCGGAGGCAAATGGGAGGGTTGGTGGGGAGAGGAGAGGGAGAGAGAGAGTGATAGGAGAGAGAGAGGAGGAGGGTGGTGTTGTGTTGGTGGCTGGGAGAGAGGGAGGAGATGGATAGGGAAGTTCTGAGCGGGAGAGAGAGAGAGGGAGGGGGCTGAGGGGGAAGAAGAGAGAGAGGAGGGGTTGTATGTTGTGGCTTGAGAGGACAGCGAGAGAAGAGGGGGTGGGGACTGAGAGAGAGAGAGAGAGAGGAGAGAGAGGAGATAGAGAGACGAGGAGAGAGAAAAGAGAAAAGAGGTGTATGTTTTTATTTGTGTTGTAGGTGGTTCTTGAGAGGAGAGAGTCTGATGGAGAGGGACGAGAGTGAGGAGTCATATTAGTAGTGGTGTGTGTTTTGTGTGGTTTCTGTGGTGTGTGGTTGTGTGTGATGGTGCTGTGTAGTGTATTGTGAGCTGTGTGCCGTGTTGTGTGTGTGTGAGGGATAGGAAGAAGCACAGACACTAGAACCAGACCGGTAACAAAAGACAACCCGAATATGGACGATAAGCACCACAGAGAGAGAGGAGGACGAGCGGAGGGAGGGAGAGAGAGGTCGGAGAGAGGGAGGCGAGACGAGGAGAAGGGTGAGAAGAGAGCGGAGAGAGGAGAGATTTCTGGAACAAAGGAGTAGGAGGAGAAAAGGGAGAGAGAGAAGGGGAAGCCAGTGTTGTGTGTTGATTCTGAGGTCCTCCACCATAAAACGATGCCGCTCAGCATCAACACAAGCGTACCTATTGTATGCAACGAACGGCCCACGCGCAAGAGTGTCAGGGACTAAACTGAACTCCCATTTGGGTTCCGTCAGCAAACAACATCAGTGACAACAGGCAAGCGGAGAGCTGTGCAAGCGGGAATACCTGTACATGATCCTCCTGCTTCAAAATTGAACTGGCAACAGCGTGTGAAATAATTTCGTTAGCGCTAACAAATGTAGAAGACTTTTAATGTACCACGTGTTAATGTGCCTGTGAAAAAAAAAAATTTGTTCCTCCCAACCCGCCCTCCCCCCTTCCACCCAACCCTTGGAGCCCACCCCCTTCCACCCACCCCTCCCTCCCCCCCCCAACCCCCCCTCCCCCCCCCCTCCACCAAGAACCACACACCCCCCACCGCCGCCCCAACCCGTACACCGCACCCTGACAACAGCCATCTTCTCCCTGTTCCCAGCATGCCAGCGGCGGTCCTTTTGTTATGCAGGCTAACCGATCTAGTTCTTCGGTTCTGTTCTATACCAAGACCAGAGATGGAAATAGACAGCTCATCATCAACGATAACTAAATGATCGGTTTAAAAAAAAAACAAAACAAAAACAAGAAGGAAAATACAACGGGAGCAGTGTTTTGCCTGTAAACACACCCGCACACGCACACACAACACACACACACACACACAGACACACACACAAGCAGGTTTACTTTCCACGTCGTAAATCCAGGAAGACTTGATGTACTGTATTCCAGGTTGAAGAAGATGAGTTTTGGGTGAGTAATGAAAGGATTTGGGCAGAATGTAAAAAAAGAAGAAGACTGTGCTGCAATTCATTCCACAAGAGGACCAAAGAAACACCAAGAAAGATGGTTCACAGAGAGTGAAGGGAAAATGGCAAGGAAAACACCAAGGACTGGGGATCGCAAGTACTGTAAGAAAGAAAGATGATGAAACCCGAATTTAGGATCGCAGGTATTGGTGGGAAAATGAGCAAAGAAACACCAAGAATTTAGACTCTCAGGTGTTGGTGAGTGTGAAAGATAAGGACACACCAAGGATTTAGGATCACAGACGTTAGTGAGAAAGAAAGGCAATGATACAACATGTGATGGTGGGAAGCACGGCAAAGAAACACAAAGGATTTAGGATTACGCATGCTGGTTGGAAGAAGAGCGGAAAAAAAAACACACACCGAGGATTTAGGTTCACATGTGTTTGTAGGTAAAAGAGAGATGAAACACCACATACTTAGGATCACAGGTGTTAATGAGGAAGAAAAGCAATGAAATACTAAAGACTTAGGATAATGGGTGTTGGTGTGTGGTGAGGAAGAAGAGAGCAATGAAATACCTAGATTCGGGACCATAAATATTGCTGAAGAAGAAGAGCAATAAAACATAAAGGATTCGTGAAGAAGAAGGGCAATAACACGCAAAGGATTTAGGGTCATACATATTGGTCAGGTTCTTCGGCTAGAACTTCGAGGCTCAATACTGGTATAATATTCGCAGATAGCTGCATTTCTGTAATCGCGAATACCGTCTAAAGACAGGACTTGTGTAACTTTATTTTGTCTTGCGTGCGTGCGAGCGCGCGAGCACGCGTATGTGTTCAGTTGGATTTTGTGTGTTCTCAATATGCATGTTCATATACGAGACCGTGGTTTAAAGTTTCATTCGAAGGACCTGGAGGGGATCCTGTGACCCGATGTCTTCAGAGGAAACAATCCTCGGATCCACAGCAGTATGTTTTCACCACCTGGCCAACAAAGTTCTGGTCTGAAGCGAGCAGCACGTCTGTGAGGATGATGCCATAAAGAGTGGTGACATAATTATCCTCTGCTCTACCCGTCATACACAGACAAGGGCGACAGGTGGAATGAGCTCAGACCCGTTCGGTTTCAATCACTTGAGACGCGGAATGTTGAACCTGTCAATAGAACACTGCCTGGGGCTGCAGAGGGAAGACCGCTGAAGTCACCAATGCCGACATCGAACGAATGAGTCGACGAGTTTGTTGCCTGAGGTGTGAAAAAGGTGACGAATGTAACTGGTTTGACTGGGATGACTACACGCAGCAAGTGTCTGCAACGTACTTGGCCATAGTTGGATGACAGGCATAGCGACACATTTTTTTTTTAATTTTGTCGGTGAACTCAGTAGATTGGAATTCAATATTCAAGGTTTTAAGATGGGAGGAGTGAACTGAAAGAATACTCGCTCAAACTGACTTGCGCCGCTCTCATTCAGTTGAAATTTGTTTTTTTTGAGTCATTCGCTCGAGGACTATAGAGCATTTTCGCTGTGATTCAGATTTTAAGTTTATACTTTGAGTCTGTCCTTATTTGATATCTGAATAGTAGTTCTGAATTACTGAAAGAGTGTGTCCTACGGTAGTTTATATAGCTCATTATCGATTCCAAGGGTGTGGTGCTCCCTACTATGTCTGGTTATACAGTATGAACAGAGAGCAATCCTTGGAGCACATCAGAGAAAGAGACGAGTCAGAATGAAAAACAAACGTTACAGAACTGAAAGATATTTGATAATTTCACATCTTTCAGTCCGACAGGATGGGAACTAAGAAAACGCAGCACTGATCACCCCTTTGTCCCTTTGTAATATTCCATCATGTGAAAGAACTATGGCTAACTTATTGCGTCAAATGCAGCTGAAACATCCAACAAGTACAGAAAACGATGTCCTGTTGTCTCGGGCAGTAGGTAAACGGTTTGTATTCCTAAGAAGAGAGGGTTCAGCGTTTTGATGGATTCTGTCAACAGACAGAGGAGGCTGGATGATGATGAAGAAGGTGTTGCCAGTGAGTTGTGCCTTAGATGGACGAAGACGAATTCTTCATGACGAGAAAGGCTAGTAAGATACATGCCAGTGTTCCCTAAACCATTGGGAAGGAGAGAAGTACATTTTTATTTTCCAGAAGTGGCCCAACAAGAGCCGGTTTACCTGGACAAAAACACGCCTGATGAAAATGAACGATGACATATTATCTCCCTCATACGGAAATGGTATTTCGGAATTTCCTTTCTTCTGCAAGCTAGCAATGTATTTTACATTCAGATTCAGGATCTTTTTGGGGAACACTACTGTTGACAGAGGCAATCTTAGAAGTATACTGAAACGAACGACCGTTCTCTCTCTCTCTCTCTCTCTCTCTCTCTCTCTCTCTCTCTCTCTCTCCCCTCCCCTCTCTCTCTCTCTCTCTCTCTCTCTCTCTCTCTCTCTCTCTCTCTCATTAAGCTGAACTATTTAGAATGACACTCCAGTCTGGCTTCACTAATGATAAATATGTAATTTTTTAATTAGTTAAAAATATATTTGTTCCCTTCGGGTGTCATAAACACAGCTGCTTTTGTTTGCTGTTGGGATTAATGATACAAGCCATTACGCAATCTCTTAATGAAATGTTCAGTGGCGCACATGTTTCTGACAATGCTCATACAAATGTTTGAGGGGAGAGGGTTATGCGGTGGTGGGGTGGTGGTGAAGGATGACGAGTGAGATAGTGATGCCAGTTCTCTGTGTGTTCTACTGACAACTCTTCACGCTGATGCGAGAGAGAGAGAGAGAGAGAGAGAGAGAGAGAGAGAGAGAGAGAGAGAGAGAGAGAGAGAGAGGGGGGGGACAAACGGGCAGGTAATTAAGCATCAGTGCCGCGTCCTTGGGTTCCTGTAGTGGCTGGGACTAGGGTCAGTGCGGCTGTCCGGCTGACTTTTCTGCCAGACTAAACTTGCTCCTCTCCTACCCCCCCACCCCTCCCTCCCCCCCCCAAAAAAAAAAAAAAAACAAACAAAAAAGCTCTCATGCTGACACAGCTCTCGTCAACCTGTCCGCTTCAAGGATTAATCCTGACGCACACACTGACTCTGTCATTCTTCTAACCTCCGTCTAGGGGCGGTTTTTTTTTTTTTAAACGCTGTTTAAATCCACCATGATCCATCCCTGGGACAATCTTTTCAACTTAGGCCCTATAAGTCCTCAAGGATCTATTCCTGGAGCTATCTTTTCATTCTACATAACTCCTCAGGGATCTATTCCCTGGAGCCATCTTTTCATCCTTCATAACACCTCAGGGATCTATTCCCTGGAGCTATCTTTTCATCCTATATAACTCCTCAAGGATCTATCTTTTCATCCTATATAACGTCTCAGGGATCTGTTCCCTGGAGTTATCTTTTCATCCTATATAGGTCCTCAGGGATCTATTTCTGGAGCTATTTTTCATCCTATATAACTCCTCAGGGATCTAATCCTGGAGCTATCTTTTCATCCTGTATAACTCCTCGAGGATGTATTCCTGGAGCTATTTTTTCATCCTATATAACTCCTCAGGGATCTATTCCTGGAGCTATTTTTTCATCCTATATAACTCCTCAGGGATCTATTCCTGGAGCTATCTTTTCATCCTGTATAACTCCTCGAGGATGTATTCCAGGAGCTATCTTTTCACCTTATATAACTCCGCAAGGATCTATTCTTGGACTATCTTTTCGCCCCCAGAACCAATCCCTATGGCAGTTTCACGCTATATAGCTTTCCAAGGATCCATTCCAGGGGCATTTTTTTTTCACCCTGTATAATTCATCAGGGATCAGGTCTAACGGCAATCTTTTCCTTTGAAATAATTCTTCGAGGATTTTTTTCCCCCAGGAACAAACACCGTCTATAATTTCTCAAGATCAATTTTATCATCTTGAATAGCTCTTTAACGATCAATTCAAGTGACAATCTTCTCGTTTTCAATTAATTCTTCGATGATGATCAGTTCCAGT
>JADBJO010000125.1:594953-599953 GCA_016801955.1 Conus betulinus | reverse complement strand
AAATGCATCAGCAGGGGTGTTGCTCATATTTACTGGCCAGCACGTCAGGCTGGCTGACGCTGGGATGTATTCTGAAAGGAATGGTAGAGTACGGCCATGTTCTTTTTTGCCCGTAGAATTCCATAACATCATTTCCGTCATTCTTATTCTCATTGATATCTGTCACAAAAAGAGTCAGCTTCTTTCATTGTTCATGCCCTGCTCTCGTGATGATCTAAGTTTCGATTTCCTCTCCCTGTCCATAATCCAGAGCACAAAAGCTGATCGTATTCTCTCTTGTGCCGCTATCAAACTATTTATACCATGCCTTCTACATATACTATTAGAAATATCTTTGAATCACTGGTATTAATCTATGGATTCTTTCTTTCTTTATCAGAGTCCGTAAGTAAGTACTTAACAGCTCCTCACATTTACCATCTCATATTCATGAGGTTACTTTTAAGTGGGTCTGTCATATAGCCATTCTTTCATCTACATAAATATACGAAAGGACCAACTTCATCCGCCCCCTGTCTCTCACTCTTCTCTGCCACTTCAAAACCATCTATGGTTTCCTTGTTTCATCATTAGGGTTCGGTTTGTTTGTTTGATTGTTTTGGGGTTTGACTGGGTGGCGTTTTTTCTCTGTGTAATATCACCTACAGTGGATAGACGTTAAATTTGAAAATAACTAGCGTTCATAATCAAGCTTCGTGTCCAGGTCGTTCGGATCGGCAAGTTCATGGAGACAATCTGTGGATGGGACGTTGTGGCAACACTATTAGAGGGGTTCGCCGGCTGCACGATAAAAACGCTATCGCTCTTTAGAGGCGAGGTTAGAAGGCGCTGTTGTGCGTGTCTTCGATCAGACCAGGCACCACTGAATGCCAACGAAGAAATCTGGCAACGGGGGCAGTGCCTCTTTCGAAGGGTAGCCTCAAGTCACCTTGATATTAATTGCTCTCAATGTACTGCTGACACTAGAAATGCGACAGGACAGTTTGGGCATAGCTGCATGCAGAGTTAGTAGAAAGAAGGGTGTGGGAGTACGCGATTGAGGGGCTATGGAAGAAGACAAGACACACACACACGCACACACACACACACACACACACACACACACACACACACACACACACACACACACACACACGCTCACACACGATGAACGTACATGGAAGAAAAAAATCCTAGTCTCGAGCCATTGTGAGCTGTGTTGATTTTATACCACCAGGGGAAGATCTGCTAAATCACAGTTTGGGAAGAATCCCATACCACTTACAAAAGTTTGCCCAGGATCCATTTTTCTTTTCACGAAGCTTGTCAGCTCTTTTCAAGACGCGTCAGCCTCGAACATACAAATACTCTCTACTCTCTCTCTCTCTCTCTCTCTCTCTCTCTCTCTCTCTCTCTCTCTCTCTCTCTCTCTCTCTTCTTCTTCTTCTTCTTCTTTTCTTCTCTTCTTCTTTCTTCTTCTTCTTCTTCTTCTTCCTTCTTCTCCTCCTCTCCTCGTCTTCTCTACTTCTTCTTCTTCTACTTCTTCTTTTTCTTTCTTTTTTCTCTTCCCCCTTCTCTCCCCCCTCTTTCTCCCTCCTCTCTTTTCTTTCTTTTTCTTCTCCTTCTTCTTCTTCTTCTCGCTGCTGTGCGTGCCTGCAAACGCATGATGTGTGAGGAGGAGTGAGGGTGAGTGAGCGTTAAAGTATAAAGCGGTATTGAATAGAAGAAAATGTGAAGATGGATCATTGAAGAAAAAAAAAAAAAAAACCCACTATCTCAAGACCCACTGTTTTCCTTTCGGCCCCCCCCCCCCCCCCCCCGCCTCAATCCCACCCCCTTCTCCCTCACTTCCCCTTCCACTCTTTTCTCGACTCATCCCCGCTCCTCTCCCCTCACTGGCCGGGGAGGCAAAGAGAACACTTGGATCTCCTTGAATTGAAATCATTCCGCTCCTTGTTTGTTTTTGTTCAAGAGAGAGAGAGAGAGAGAGAGACAGACAGAGACAGAGAGAGAAAGAAGAGAGAGAGAGAGAGAGAGAGGGGGGGGGGGGGGGGCTCCTCAAGCAGACCTTAGAGTTAACAGGTGAGTCTGCTCACAGAATAGAAATTCGATGGTTACCATAAATCATGAGAGAGAGAGAGAGAGAGAGAGAGAGAGAGATGAGAGAGAGAGAGAGATAGACGAGCTGAGGCATACGAAGGAATACGATCTGTGAGAGGCAACACCTCAAGTCATCAAAAAAAAAAAAAAAAAAAAAAAAAAAAAAAACCTGATCGCGTCGCCTCATCTGGTATTCAACACTGTCAGAACAAATGACCCGTCCGTCCCTGTGCTAAATGACAAGCAAAGCAACCCAATAACTTCCAAATGAACCCCCCTTTCACTTTTTACCCTATATCCCCAAAAGATTTTATCTCTATATGAAAAGGTCTCAGTTTCAGAGACGAGGGAGTGTGAAAACATTGCTGGGACCTGAATAAGAGGAGAATGCACCAGCCTATGTGCACTGGCGTTATGTCGTTTGATACGCATGACTTAACTCTTCTCCGTGGGTCTGTTCGTTGCCATGATTTAGGCCGAGGAAGAAGAGAAGAGCTGGAAAAGATTCAGAACATGACTGGGAAATGTTTGTGTGGATAAACAGTCATGGCAGACTGAAAACGGCATGGCGGGAAATACAAACACCTGAACTTTGACCTTAGCGCTGTCATCAGTCTTGGCCTCCACAGGTGCCATGCAAAGACAACAATGACTTATATGAGTGTGTGCGCGTGCAGTGCGTATATGCGGGCATGTGTGTGTCTGTATGTGTGTGTGTGTGCGTGTGTATATATTTGTGTGTGTACGTGTATGTGTTGTGCATGTATGCATATGCGTGTGTGTGTGTGTGTGTGTGTGTGTGTGTGTGTGTGTGTGTGTGTGTGTGTGTGTGTGTGGCGCGCGCGCGCGCGCGCGCGTGTGTGTGTGTGTGTGTGTGTGTGTGTGACGCGTAATTCAGGTTCCTGCGCAGTTTACATACTGCACAAAATTTTGTCAAACACATGAACTTTAGTAACAGCGTTTGCCTAATTATGTGAATTAAACAAAACCAATCTCTTGAATCAGATTCTATCCATTTATAATCCACGTCATTTTGAACAGAAACAAGATGAATGACGATGTCATGCAGAATCAGACCTCTTGAAGGAGCAAGTACTATGTAGTTTAGCAACAACAACAACAGCGTCAAAATTCTCTGAAGAGTGTCAAGCACCCAAAGATATTACGTTTCTGTTTTGAGTGTAATGAAAATGTAAAGAAAAGTGTTCCATTAGAACAGAACTCATTTCTGATCTGTTGCTCTGAAACACACCATTTGTCACTTTGCATCAACAAAAATAGATGAAAAAAAAAAAAAAAACAGGATTCTTCATGCATTGGGTAACAGCGTTGCTAAGGTCATATATTACACATACGTTGCCCAGTACCTGGACTGTGTGAGAACATGTATTGCATGTGACATATACATCCTGAGAGCAGAAAGACACGGGGAAGACCGCCCACCTCTGTCAAGGTCGAGCAGATGTGGCTCTGCCCTTTCATCCAGACAAGCACTAAATGTTAACGGGTTTGTCCATGGGCCGCAATGTAACTTCCTGCATCTAAACCGATTCAGTCATTTGGGTGTAATCTCGCCAACAGACTGCTGGATTGTAACGCATGTAATCCAGCTCACTATGCAGGTGACACCTGGGCTGCAAACGAAAATTAAAACGATGTGCAATTTGAAAGAAAGGTTCAGCTTTGAGTTTCCTGGCCCAAGAACTGGAATGGGCAGAGAACTGTTGTAGGTCACCATGTCTGCAGGATGACATGATGGAAGGTGAAGTTCATCCCTTTCCTTCTACAGACTTTAACTTCCCTGGCCTGAATCAAGTATCCATTTATTGCTGGGTGGATGGAGAAGGTTTCGTCCCTGCACAGGGCTGGATCAGTTGTGCAAGAGGAGGGATTTCCAACAGGTAGTTTGAAGGTCCTCCTTTCATGGGGGAAAGGAGGAAAAACGTGTCCATTTTCGCCAGCCAGGGGATAGGGAGTGGGTGGGGTGGGGGGAAGGTTTAGAAACCCCTGACTCACCCCATCCCCCCCCCCCCCCCCCCACGTCCATCCCTACTACGATCCAGACGGTTCGAATTCGCGTCCCTCAGTCCCACAAGCAAACACTGTAAAGCCTCTCTCCAGTTAAAATGCCCAGGCTGACAGCCCAAATCACACCAGGTCCTGAAAGAGTGAGAGGCTAACAAAGAAACAAAGCACAGATCCAGGCAAAACTGTAACTTTCTAGGGAAGAGATAAACTTGAAGTAACCACACACCAGTTTTGAAAATAAATGCAAGCAACTGAAAAAGCAATTTTTAAGAAAATAATTCTAACCCCTAATTTTCTCTGCACTAATCTATCCTCAATCTGTAATCCACCCTGAAGCGATTCTTAAACGGGTTCCTCGCAGGTCGGGGGACATGAGTGACAATAGGGAGTGGAGGGGTTCCTCCCATAAATAACTCCCCGCCTCAATCGCCATGCCCGGTTCTCTCACGTCGTCGGATACGGTCGAGTACCCCACGAGGTCACACGCCTATTTTTTTTTTCCCCTTCAAGTGCACAGACAACAAACTCAAGTCACGGGTCTGGCTAGCTGTTCCTTTCCGGGTGTACGGGTTTTTACTTCTCGCCTTCATTCTCCAAAGGTATTCAACACCACGTCTGTCGCATTCCTGGCATTACGCTTCCTACTTTCACACACACTCACACGTTTTGAATTATAGCGTTCCCCACTAATACATCAATGTGCGAGAGTGCTACTGTATAATATATTACTCTTTTCAATATACTATGTACAGTTACACTATGACAAAAAGGTGCTAATGGCGGGTTTGCAATTATGCCGAGTGCTGTCTGGGGAGTACTGTTTTGTGCATTTTTTTTTAATGTCTTTTGGTTGTAACATCCGAAGAAGACATCTTTGTCGAAAATTCTCTCGT
>JADBJO010000125.1:574953-577453 GCA_016801955.1 Conus betulinus | reverse complement strand
AGAAAGAAGAAGAAAAAAAAAGAAAAAACGAAAAAGAAAAGAAAAAAAAAAAAAAGAGAAGAATCGACAAAAAGGAAAAAAAAAAAAAAAAAAAAAACAGGGTTAGAGTGAGAGGGACGCACATCCTGCACACCGGGAGGCATGACACTGTTTCTCTTATCAATCGTCCTGCGTCCTCTCTCTCTGTGTGCTGCGACATCTGTTGCCCTGACCAGTCTCACGCAGCGCTAATGTCATATGGTCAGCATAGCAGACACGGTCCATCTGAATCTACTCAAGGTTTTGTATTCTCGGAAATCACTGTGGTAACGATGCTGGTAGAAGGGACACAGCGATGCCAGGGTCCACCGCTGAGTCAGGGGTACACATTACAACAGTTTTAATCGTTTGCAAACGAGTTTTCCCTTCGAGGTTTGAATACGCACCGCGCGGGCGTGTGTGTGTGTGTGTGTGTGTGTGTGTGTGTGTGTGTGTGTGTGTGTGTGTGTGTTGTGCTGTGTTGTTGCTGTTGCTGCTGTTATCGATTGTTGTTGCTGCTGTTGTCAGCTATTTTGGGTTGTTTTTGGGGGGTGTGTGATGATAAGGGCGTTATTTGAGTGGGGTTTGGGGGGTTGTTTTCGTTTTGTTTTTTGTTGTAGTTGTTGCTGTTGTTGTTATGTTGATGTTGCTGTTGTCAGCTATTTCGTTTTTTTTTTTTTGTTTGTTTTTTTTTTGGGGGGGTGTGTGTTGATGGTAAGTTATGTGAGTGGGGTTTGGGGGTGTGTCTCGTTTTGTTGTTGTTCTTGTTCCTGTTATTGTAGTTGTTGTTGTTGTTGTTGTTTTTGATTCTCTTTTTTCTCTCGGTGTATTACTCCCACGCCGTTTATGACGGGCTTCATTCTGTACCGCCCCCCCCCCCCCCCCCACCCCCCCCCCCCCCCCCCCCACAGACATCATGTCTCAGTGCTGACAGTGCACAGGTCAGGGTTTATTCTGACCCCCCCCCCCCCCCCCACTTCACCCCCACCCCCACAGACATCATGTCTCAGTGCTGACAGTGCACAGGTCAGGGTTTATTCTGACCCCCCCCCCCCCCCACTTCACCCCCACCCCCACAGACATCATGTCTCAAGCTCAGTGTTGACAGTGCACAGGTCAGACTGTCATTAGATTCCTCTGCCGAGTCACTTCATGTTTTCCTTACACACACACGCACATATACACGCGCGCGCGAACACGTGTACACAAACACACACACACACACACACGCGCGCGCGCGCGCACACACACACGCAGACTCGCACGCACAAGCATAAAAAAGAACTAAAGGAGGGAAAGAAGAAAGAGAGGAGGAGGAGGAGGAAGAGGAGGAGGAGGAGGAGGAGGAGGAGGAGGAGGAAGAGGAGGAGGAGGAGGAGGAGGAGGAACACTCAGGAATCAAGCAAGATTAATATTTTTGAAAACCTTTCGAGGCAAGGGGGGGTGGGGGGGTGGGGTGGGGGGCAGGGGGAGGGGGTAAGCAATTGCGTTTCAAATACAGAATCAAATCTAGATCAGAATATGACACCAGCTGTCCTATCTTATAAACTCGGTCTAAGTTAAAACATGCCCCCCCCCCCCCACCACCCACCACCACCCACACACACACCACACATATTCCCACCCCATCTTCACCCCCACACCTTGCTTTTGAACAGGTTGCGAAAACTGAAAACAAGTATTTGTTTGGACCACGTAATGCAAGGATCATTCTATATCGGACATCCCCCCCCCCTCCTTTTTAAAAAAAAATTTTAAACAGGTTGTGTACTGATTCATCTTGCTTGATATGGGGCTTAAGGAGGAGGCTCCTGGTGTACTTATCTTTTTCTTTTCGTTTTGCTTTGTTGATCTTTTCAAGTATGTTTGGTTTTACTCTAGGACATTCCGTGATGTTCAAGCAATGACAGTTTCAAAACTAAATGCAAAATTAAAAGAAACTGATGAAATCATCAGCTCACATATTCGGGGTTTTTTTTTGTTTTTTGTTTTTTGTTTTTGTTTTTGTTTTTTCGGATTCCGACCATCATACAATGTCATACACCATAAATCATCAACCATAGAGTCTATCATAAACCATCGACCATACAATCAATCGTAAACAATAGCAGTGACCATAGCATCTATCATATCATCATCAACTGCAGTATAAATCATAGATCATCGACCACATATCGGTCATAAATCGTCAATTATAACCCAGCGATCATCGATCTTGATATCAGTTATGTTCCCATTGATTATCGATCGTAGCATCAATCATAAACTGTCAATCATTGACTATTGCATCAATTACACAATATTGATAACTGAACATGGCATCAATCATAAACCATTAATCATCGACCGTAGCTTCAATCATACTTCAATCCTACACCATCTATCTTCTACCTCAGCATCAGTTACATACCGTCAATCTACGACCTTAAAATCAATCAATAACCTTATATCATCAACCATGGCATCAATAAACAACCATAAT
>JADBJO010000125.1:567453-569953 GCA_016801955.1 Conus betulinus | reverse complement strand
GCCGGGCGATTTGGTTTTTTGTATGCAGCAATCGTTTGGAGTGATGGGCGCGTAAATTTCTCCTCACAGGAGCCGGAGTTACTCTCATTATTCGTTATTTACTATTTTCCTTATTGAACGACAAAAGATCATTATCATTATTGTTATTATTATTATTATTGTTATTATTATCATTATTATTATTATTGTTATTGTTATTATTATTATTATGAATACTTATACAGCGCCTATCCTCGGCTAGGGCCAAGCTCTAAACGCTTTACAATCCACACTCGTTTACACAACGGGCTGCCTACCTGGGTAGTGCCGACTAAACAGCTGCCAACTGGTGCTTCATTCAGTCTTTCCTCGTGTCATCCACTCAATATCGTTCAATATCGTTCACTCCATTTTCCTTACTTCCTTCATTCTTTCCATTTCTCACGCAGGGTGCATGCTATGTGTAACGTGTCATCCATACCAAAGGCCAAACTAGCCTTCTCTTCCGAAAGTTGGTAATGGGATTTTGTGTTTGTGCAAGATGTTATGCGTGCGTTCACGCATGGAACCTCGGTTTATAGTCTTATTCGAAGGACTGTATGAGAAATGGAGTCAGAACCAATGTTAAACTCCAAGAGAATAATCCCCCTATATACCGAAACGGCCCGGCGGAGATTCGAACCCGCAATCCCAGGATCAACAAGATTACGAGCCCGGCGCTCTACCACTGAGCTATTCCAGTCCCCGGAAAATGGTAGTGTGATCGAAATGGATGTAAGATAATGATGTAGACGACTATGGTAGTGAAGCTGAACAAATTCCATGAATGAAATCCGAACTTCACACCCAAACACCAAAAATGGAATCCGACTTCAGCCGCTGCCATCTTGTTTTCCTCTGCGAACAAGGGGAAGAAGCACGCAACAGAACGTTTTTTGAGCGCTCGTGGCTGACATGCCGTTGCCCAAACAGAGCGCTAAACTTGCTACAGAACGCTCTGCCTGGAGCTGACTGCCTGCCTGTTGCAAAGAGAGACGGCAACACAAATTATGCAAGCAGCAGATAAAAAAAAATCGCTTCCAATTTTAGTACATCGTTCTGGTAATATAGTCTTAAATACCCCCCTACCCTCCCTCGTCGTCTTCTTCCCTTCTTCCAATCTTGACTCACCATAACCCCACTCCTACAACTCGCTTCGACGCTCACCTCCAAAGCTCCATCTCCACGTGCGAAGTGGATGTTCACATTAAATCTGAAAACAATGGACACGAACTGTTATGACCCGGTCCATGGTGTGGCAAAGCCGATAGATGCGAGCTGTTCCCACTGGGCGGGGAGATCGATCACAAGGTGGTGAGGATAGGTATTGTCGCCTGTCGTTACAGTTCCATCGCACCGACTGAAGGCATTCACCACTTCCTGTTGATGTGTTAGGTTCTTTGTCTGTCTCCTGTTCACGGGCTGGCTGACTGTTCGCCATACTTCGCCGCTGGTTGTGTCAGACTGTGGAGTTTGAAGCACGTACACGGTGGTTCCCGCCTGGGCAAACGCTGAAGGCAGGAGTTGGCCGCCCAGCTGTGTAGTAGACCAGAAAAGCTGATACACATAATCATCTGAGCGGGTGGCCCTGTCAGTTTGAAATGATGATGATGATGATGATGATGATGATGATGATGATAACAATAATAACTACTGCTACTACTGCTAATGGTAACAACAACAACAACAACAATAATGATAATAATAACAATAATAGTAATACTGATAACAACAACGGCAACAACAAAAACAACCACCACCATCATCATCATCGTATTAATAGTGATGATGATGATGATGATAAACAGCTGGCATTTATATAGTCTTGCCTCTTTGGATCTAGGCGTTTACAAACACACTCTCTCTCTCTATCTTTGTCTCTTTTTGTCTCTGTCTGTCTGTCTCAAACACACACACACACACACACACACACACACACACACACACACACACACACACACAACACACACAGAGACAGAGAGAGAGAGAGAGAGAGAGAGAGAGAGAGAGAGAGAGAGAGAGAGTCCTTAGAGAGAGAGACAGATTCGCACAAATGAAAGAAGTGCAACGTCTAATTTTGATGGAAAGGAGTTCCAGAACTGGAGCCCATTGACAATTAAAGAACGAAACTTATGTGATTCACATTCGAAGCGGTTTTGCCAAAAGACGCCTCGCCATGAATCAGAAAAAGTACGGGGAGAGACCCAAGAGTGTGCACAGGGTAAATAGATCACAGAGATAAGCAGGGGCGGTGCCAGTGACGATACTGCAGCATTTTTTTTTTTTTTAATCTTGTAGTCAACCCTTGCCGAAACAGGGAGCCAGTTGAGTTTCGTCAATAAAAAAGGCACAGAGTTTACTGTGTTGAGCCGTAGAGAATTCCACCCAAGGCCGGACCAGCGCCATGGGTTAGTAGAGCGCAGGTCAGACATCCTCTAGGTCATATCCACGAGACCGTCGTCTTAGATCCCTGCATCACAAT
>JADBJO010000125.1:552453-557453 GCA_016801955.1 Conus betulinus | reverse complement strand
ACGGAGCAGCAGCAGCTCGGACATGTCGTTTTAGGGATTTCATGGCAGCATTCTGATTTCGTAAGCCGATAGTAGCTATTTCACGGGAAAATAGCTCTTATCCCTCGGGAAAAACAGCGTTAAAAACTTTCATCTTGGAGGGTTAGAACTGTTTTCCTTCAGATAAAAGGTGTTTCTCCATGTTTTCTTTAATGATCACAACTGTTTTCTGTTAGATAAAAGATGTTTTCCATGTTTTCCTTTTTGACCACATTTGTTTTCCTTGCGATAAAAGGAATTTTCCATGTTTTCTGAATGATTACAAATGTTTTCCTTTAGATAAAATGTGTTTTCGAAGTTTTCCTTAATGATAACAACTGTTTTCCTGTAGATAAAAGGCGTTCGACATGTTTTCCTTAATGATTACAAGCGTCTTTCCCTATTTTCCATGGAAAACAGTTAGCATCGGTGTTGCCCCTAAGAAATCACACCTGTTTTCCTAGTTTTGCACGGGGAAAATAGTTACCACCCCTACAGTAAAACAAAGACAATATTTGCGCTAACTTGTCAACAGCACCTACAGTAAGCAGCGTTCATAACTTTCCGTATTAGCGACTTTCTTCTCGCGATACAACCCGTTTTCGCTGAGGAAAAGAAGGATAACAATGAGTGTCCCAAGGAACAGGGGAGACAATCACGATCTTCCAGGAAAACACCTGTAATCCTCATGAAAACAGGCGAAAGCTATGATCGACAGGAAAAACAGCTAGGATTCCAAAGAAGATAACTGTGTTCCTCAGGATAATGCCTCTTTACCGTCTTTTCGCTATTTTCCTGAACAATAATGGCTTGTTCCCCCTCTCCTCTCCCGAAGAAATACAGCTGTTGTTGTCTTTAAACACCAGCATGTTTCCGTTATGATTTCTTCACCATTTTCCCACTTTTATTTCGAGCTGGGTACTCACATTAAACAGTTGGATTTGACCTCTAGTGCCAAGTGCGTAACAAACTGCAGGAGATGATTTTTTTTTTTGGAAAACTTCACTGGTTTCGAACTGCATACGTAAGCGTAGAAAATGTCGATTTACATGTTTGTATATCCACGCACCTCCCACTTTCCCCGATATAATACAAAAAAAAACAGTGCCGTGGCAAAACAAATTTTGGACAGGACTGTAACCACGCAGACCACAAGGTCAACCTTATCCCTCGTCCTTAACAAAAGATAGACTAGAGCGCATCTTTTTAAAAATCATTTTAAAATCATTTATTCATTAATTTATTTTTTGGATGTCTGTCATTATCCCTATTTTATTTTATTTTTTTTATTTTTTGACTGTCTTATTCATCTTCTGTGCCATCTCAGTGGCATTGTACCCACGCCGCTCATTCCGACACCCCCTCCCCCTCCCGTCCCCAAACCGCAGCCCCGGCACCGGCAATCCACAGGGGGCAGTCAACGTCAAGTCCCGTCAGGAGGCAACCCACCGGAGGAGATCCTGCACTGCGGCCGAGTCACTTCGGCGGTGTTCGGTGATGTCAGTTCTGATCCAACATACGCAGGACACCACCTACTAAGCCCCCTACTGACGACAATAATTGCTTAGTCGTGGAGCCGGCGTGAGTGAGCTCTCCCTCCAGAGGGCGCCCCCACGTCCGTCCAATGACAGCCCCCATGAATTTGCCGATAGCGGTGACACCGACGGAATCAAAGCAGGCCACAGACGTGGAGAAGACATCGAAACTGAGGTCACCATGACAGCATGGCATGAAGGACCGACCAGAGCATATCTTTGTACATGACAGACCGTATTGTTGAAGGGTTATCTTTATTCCAAGGGAATGCCGATGCTCAGTCTGTTGCTGTGTTGTCCACACTCACTCAGTGTGAGACACTGACTGTAGAACCCACTCCCTTGGTGAAACTGGGGAAAGCAACCACTCTGTTTTTTTTTTTTCTACGTCATCCTGATAAAAAAGAGGAAGAGAGAGGACGTGCCAAATCAGTACCCTGAGGACGAAAATCGCGCCAAATCAGTACCCTTAAGACGTGCCAAATTGGTGCCTTAAGACGTTCCAGATCAGTACCCTTAAGACGTGCCAAATTGGTGCCTTAAGACGTTCCAAAATCAGTACCCTTAAGACGTGCCAAATTGGTGCCTTAAGACGTTCCAAATCAGTACCCTTAAGACGTGCCAAATTGGTGCCTTAAGACGTTCCAAATCAGTACCCTTAAGACGTGCCAAATTGGTGCCTTAAGACGTTCCAAAATCAGTACCCTTAAGACGTGCCAAACTGGTGCCTTAAGACGTTCCAAATCAGTACCCTTAGGACGTGCCAACTCAGTACCCTTAGGACTCAGTATCCTTCTATTACAATGGACGGCTCGCTAGCGGGCAGGATAGGCAGAATGTGGGCATGTGTAGGTTGTCTGTGAAAGAATAGTATGGAGAAGGGGGAGGGGGACGGACAGTGAGGGGTGGGTGGGGTGGCAGTCAACGAGAGTGTTGCCAGTTAAATGGTAACGATGATTTAGTGTCATCTTTTTTCACAATGGCGACGCTTATTTAGTATGGTCTTTACACTGAAAAAAAAAATCCTCAATATTAAGCGTGGTCTTCACACACAAAGATCATAGTTATGCAGCGTGGTCTCCGCACACGGAAGTCTTAGTAATGCAGCATGGTTTTTACACTCTGAAGTGTTAATGGTGTAGCGCGAGCTTTACACACAAAAGTCTCAATACTGTAGCGTGTTCTTTACACACTAAATCTTAATAATGTTGCACGATCTTTACATACAGATCTTGATAATGCAGCATGGTCATTACACACAGAATACTGTAGCCCGGTTTTTGTACACAGAAGCCTCAATACAGCAGTGTGATTTTTACACACATGGTCTGATAATGTAGCGTGTTTTTATTTTACACTCAGATGTCCTGATAATGTGGCGTGGTTTTTACACACAGAGATTTCTGATGATATACTGCGTAGTTTTTACACACAGAAGTCCTGAAAATATAGCGTGGTTTTTACTCACAGATGTCCTAATAATGTAGCGTGGTTTCTATACGTAGAAGGCTTTAATACAGTAGTGTGGGTTTTTACACACAGATGTTCTGATAATGTAGCGTGGGTTTTACACACAGATGTTCTGATAATGTAGCGTGGGTTTTACACACAGATGTTCTGATAATGTAGCGTGGGTTTTACACACAGATGTTCTGATAATGTAGCGTGGGTTTTACACAAAGAAGACTGCATTATGCGTTGTCTGTTTTTTTTTTTTTGTTTTTTTTTTTTTTTGTTTTTTTTTTGTTTTTTTTCGCGAAAAGAACGCCTCCCATTCATTGGTCAGCCAGCCTACCGTAACCTTTGAAAGCTCGAACAAAGGGGAACCGATTTACACGTTTGTCCTGTGATGTTGTTGTTGTTGTTGTTGTTTTTTTCCTCCGTGCGTGCGTGCGTGCGCGCGTGCGTGCGTGCGTGTGTGCGTGCGTGCGTGTGATTTTTGTCGTGATTTGAGAGGGGTGGTGGAGGAGGGAAGAGGATCGGTAAGTCAGTGTGTGTGTGTGTGTGTGTGTGTGTGTGTGTGTGTGTGTGTGTGTGTGTGTGTGTGTGTGTGTGTGTGTGTGTGTGTGTGTGTGTGTGTGTGTGTGTGTGTGTGTGTGTGTGTGTGTGTGTGTGTGTGTGTGTGTGTGTGTGTGTGTGTGTGTGTGTGTGTGTGTGTGTGTGTGTGTGTGTGTGTGTGTGTGTGTGTGTGTGTGTGTGTGTGTGTGTGTGTGTGTGTGTGGTGTGTGTGTGTGTGTGTGTGTGTGTGTGTGTGTGTGTGTGTGTGTGTGTGTGTGTGTGTGTGTGTGTGTGTGTGTGTGTGTGTGTGTGTGTGTGTGTGTGTGTGTGTGTGTGTGTGTGTGTGTGTGTGAGTGTGTGTGTGTGTGTGTGTGTGTGTGTGTGTGTGTGTGTGTGTGTGTGTGTGTGTGTGTGTGTGTGTGTGTGTGTGTGTGTGTGTGTGTGTGTGTGTGTGTGTGTGGAGTGTGAGTGTGTGTGTGTGTGTGTGTGTGTGTGTGTGTGTGTGTGTGTGTGTGTGTGTGTGTGTGTGTGTGTGTGTGTGTGTGTGTGTGTGTGTGTGTGTGTGTGTGTGTGTGTGTGTGTGTGTGTGTGTGTGTGTGTGTGTGTTGTGTGTGTGTGTGTTATTTTTTTTCGTGATATGAGAGGGGTGGTGGAGGAGGGGGAAGAGGATTGGTAAAGTGATTGAGGAGGTTAGAGTGAAGGTAGGTAGAGGTAGAGGAAAGCCATCAACACCTTTCGATTATCATCATCATCATCATCATTATAATGATAATAATAATAATGATTATTTATTATTATTATCGCTCATATATTATTATTATATATCATCATAAAAATGATGATAATAATAATATTATTATCATCATCAACATCTTCTTCTTCATCATTATCATCATCATCATCATTATTATAATTATTATCATTATTATCATCATTACTGTTATCATTATCATTATTACTTTCATCATCATCATCATAATCATCATTGTTATCATTATTGTTGTTATTATCATCATCATCATTGTCATTAGTATTATTATTATTATTGTTATCATCATCATCATCTCATCTCATCATCATCATTGTTATATCAATATCATCAATACTATTATCATTATTATTGCTATTGCTGTTGTTATCATTATTATTATTATTACTATTGTCATCATCATTATATCATCATTAATGTCATCATTTTATATAACTCTTATTATTATCATTATTATCGTCGTTGTTTTAGTTTTCATTATCATTATTATTACTATACTTGCCATTATTGTTTTATCATCATCATCATCATCATCATCATCATCATCATCATCATCATTATTATTATTATTTACCATTATAATCATCATTTTTATTGTTGTTGTTGCTGCTGCTGCTGCTGCTATTGTTGTCGTTCTTGTTATTGTTGTTTCTTGTAAACTATCATCATTATGATTATCA
>JADBJO010000125.1:542453-547453 GCA_016801955.1 Conus betulinus | reverse complement strand
CAGCCTCCACCGAGGTATCAGATGATCTGATAATTTGATGTCCAGCTAGCTGCCCAGCTGCTGGTCATTTAACACGACCGAAGGCGTGTAACACAGAGTGACTCCAATCATCAGTCACAGCCGTTTGTGTGCTGAAAGACTCATCCAGTGAGATGCACTGTAAGTACACAGATACTACAACGCCGATGAATAAGTAAATGAACAAATGGAAAAAAAAGAATAATTTTCACGATCTCATTAACAATTTTGCTTTTATACCTTGAAAAATGAAGAGTTAAGGATCGCTTAGTTTCAAAATGAGGTGACTGTAGGCAGAAATTCAAACAAATTTTGAAAGGAATTTTCAGTAAATCCACCAGATAACAGTGAAAAAAAAAAAAAAAAAACTGCAAGACAAAACACGACGCGTTTGGACAAAGCACGACGCGTTTCGACCTCTTAACCTAAGAAGTTGAAACGCGTCATGTTTCGTCTGGTCGTGTGTTTGTCCCTGTTATCTGGCTGATTCAAGAATTGAGATGCACAGTAAACAGATATATATAACACTATACCGGCACCACCAGACTGACTGAAGCATTAGGATATGCAGTGAACACAAATATATCCATACCAATACCGCCAGAATAATCAAAAGCATTAAACGGACGGTAAGATTCCAATGTCTGATACTACAACGACAATGGATTAATATACACGCGAGGACGCGCAATGAAAGAGGTATTCACAACCACGTTGGCAATGGAGTGAAGAGAGACATGACTCATACGCTGACATCACAATAAAAAAAAAAAAAAAAAAAGAGATTTTCGACAACACACGAACGTGACCGAGAGGAGAGGTATTTGTCAAAACACGTACATGAACGCGAAGAGAGGAATTTATTACAAGTTGAACATGCCATTCAAGAGAGGCATCCGTCATCCACTGACATCGCAGTCTGGCATTTATCAGGTCACTGACGTAACATCGAGGACAGCTATTTCTCATGCATTGACGTAAACAGTACAGAAGGGTATTTATCGCACTTTGACAACACAGCGAAGAAAACAATTTATTACCACATTAGTACGACACGTTGGACGTTATTTCTCGCTACACGGACATAAACGACAGTAAAGAGAGAAATTTTTATCACCGCTCTGACAGTGAAAAGACGTATTTATTTATCATTACAATTTATCATGACAAATGAAATGGCGGCGAAGAGAGGTATTTATTACCACACTGAGATGATGGTGTGGAAAGACGTTTATTACCACAGGGACATGTCAGTAAACACAGGCGTTTATCACACACTGATGTCAAAATGAAGAGAAGTATTTATTACCACACTGATATCACAGTGACGAGAACGATTTAGAATACACTGACATGGGAGTAAATAAGTGTGTTTATCACTGCCCTGACGTGGATGTGAAGAGAGGCATTTATCATTTCATCGACGTTACAGTGAAGACGGGTGTTTATCACTAATCTGATATGACGGTGAAGACAGGCATTTGTCACTCCATCGCCACGACACTGAACAGAAATATTCTACTCTGCAATGACATGGCAGTGAAGAGAGGCATTTATCACTGCACGTGACATGACAGTGAAGAGAGGCATTTGTCACTGCACGTGACATGACAGTGATGAGAGGCATTTGTCACTGCACGTGACATGACAGTGAAGAGAGGCATTTGTCACTGCATGTGACATGACAGTGATGAGAGGCATTTGTCACTGCACGTGACATGACAGTGAAGAGAGGCATTTGTCACTGCACGTGACATGACAGTGAAGAGAGGCATTTGTCACTGCACGTGACATGACAGTGAAGAGAGGCATTTGTCACTAAACTGACATGACAGTGAAGAGAGGCATTTGTCACTAAACACATGACAGTGAGGCATTTACACTGTGACAGTGAGAGGCATTTATGCCACTTGACACGTTACACTGCACATGACAGTGAAGAGAGGCATTTGTCACTAAATGATATGACAGTGAAGAGAGGCATTTATCACTGCATGTGACATGACAGTGAAGAGAGGCGTTTATTACTACACTAACATGACAGTGAAGAGAGGCATTTATCACTGCAATGACATGACAGTGAAGGGAGGACATGACATTTGTCACTTCATTAACATGACAGTGAAGAGATATTTATTACTGTATTGACATGACAGTGAAGAGAGGCATTTATCACCACACTGACATGACAGTGAAGAGAGACATATATCACTGTATTGACATGACAGTGAAGAGATATTTATTACTGTATTGACATGACAGTGAAGAGAGGCATTTATCACTGTAATGATATGACAGTGAAGAGAGACATTTATCACTGTATTGACATGACAGTGAAGAGAGGCATTTAACACTGTAATGATATGACGGTGAAGAGAGGCATTTATCACTGCAGTGCCATGATAGTAAAGAGAGGTATTTATCACTGCACGTGACATGACAGTGAAGAGAGACATTCTACACTGACATGACGGTGAAGAGAGAGAGGCATTTATCACTACATCGACATGACAATGAAGAGAGGCATTTGACATGACAGCGAAGTGAGACATTTTATCACTACACTGACGTGACGGTGAAGAGAGACATTTATCACTATATTGACAGGACAGTGAAGACAGGCATTTATCAGT
Source organism: Conus betulinus (assembly GCA_016801955.1). Taxonomy (NCBI): domain Eukaryota; kingdom Metazoa; phylum Mollusca; class Gastropoda; order Neogastropoda; family Conidae; genus Conus; species Conus betulinus. The sequence continues at coordinate 544,802 of JADBJO010000125.1, read as the reverse complement.
ACACTGACATGAGAGTAGAGAGAGCCATTTCTCACCATATTAACATCATGGTGAAGACGATTTATGACTTTCCTGAAAACTGACGAGTACGTGAGCGTTCTCGTAGTGTGGAGAGCTCTAGAACTTTTAACATTCCGTAAAGTGTGCAGAAGGATTGTCGTCCATCTGAACAGACTGAACTGATGACCTCGGCTGAGTACATCTAACAGAAGAACGCGGGCACCTCCATGTTGTCCATGTGTTTGCCACAAACCAACAGATCGACTTGGATATGAATCGTGCCATGATTCAGATATATCTCTATTTAGCTTTTTGTTATTGTTGTTGTTGTTGTTGTTTTGTTTGTTTTGTTTTGTTTTTGTTTTAGACGTGCGAAGTTCCAAGTAACGATCATTGACCAAATGACGTCAACGCAGTGACGTATCAACTCTAGAAGATAGTATAGGAACCAGAATCCCGAGAGACCAAGAAGAACTTCCCAGAATGTTCCCAGAAGGCGTTCTTCCGTATATTGCATGCAGTTTGATTTTCTTTTCTTTCTTTTTTTTTTTTTTTTTTTTTTGCGTCAAGGGTCTCCAACTTTCCAATTATTTGATTTTTGATTGGCTCTAGTCTGTCATGATTCTCTGTTTTTTTGCTGTTGTTTGTTTTTTTGTTTTTTTTTTTTTTATAATATCCCCCCACCCCCCACCCAGTTGTGTGTGTGCGTGCCACGACATGTTTGTGGAACGTTCAATTTCATAAAAATCGGAGACTGTGCTGTTTTTAAGAAAGAATGACCTGTGAACTCTGTTCGAGTTGAACAACACACAGACTAAGACACAGACACAGACACAGACACACACACACTCTCTCTCTCTGAGAGAGAGAGAGAGAGAGATGGGGGAGGTGGGCTCACACACACACACACACACGCGCGCGCGCGCGCGCGCGCGCGATGCGCGCATGTACACACGCACGAACACACGCACGCACGTAGGTACATACATACTTACGTACGTACATGTATACACAAAGAAAGAAAGTGTGCGGGGGAAAGAGAGAGAGAGAGAGGGGGGGGGGGGGAGCAGACAGACACACAGACAACCAGACGGACAGACAAACAGACACACAGAGACAAAGAAAGACAGAGACAGAGTGAGCCAAGTGAGACAGCAGCCCACCACATCACTCATTCAATTGTATCCACCGACAAGAAATACGCACTGAAAATTCAAGCCCCAACGCCTGACGAAGCCCAGCCTAAAGAATTTCACGCGGGGCTAATGCCAGGCCAGGCCATTTTAGGATCGGAAACTTTCCGGAGCGAATAATGCCGGGACAGGGGGCCTGCGCCGCCAAAGCGGAAGTCTTAGTCGGGAAACGGGAAATGTAAATTGCGGACCACTACCGGTGTGGCTGGAACGAAGGATCATTAGGAGAGGGGGAGGGGTGGGGCTCAGCGCAAATAACTTGTAAGGTCTGGCACTCTCTATCCGGCCCCTTGATTCCAGCCTGGGTGACAAAGAAAGGGAGAGGAAGGAAAGAAAGAAGGAAAGAAGAGAAGGAGGAGAAGAGAAGAAGAAGAAGAAGAAGAAGAAGAAGAAGAAGAAGAAGAAGAAAGAAGAACAAAAAGAACAAAAAGAAGAGGAAGACGAAGAAGCAGAAAGCAGAAGAAGAAGAAGAGGAAAGAAAGAAAGAAAGAAAGAAAGAAAAGGTTGAAACGGTTAATCGTTTGCGTTCAATATAGCTGAGAGGTGGTAGCGAGGACAAGGATTGATTGGTGGGAGGAAGTGTGGCATGAATCAAGGATGCCAGCACTGAGGGTGATCGAATCAAGACCTTGTTACTTTGTTTTCCTCCACTCTGTTCTCTCTTCCTTTGTTTGGGTTTTTGGACCGACCGACCGCCGCGGTGTGTGTGTGTGTGTGTGTGTGTGTGTGTGTGTGTGTGTGTGTGTGTGTGTGTGTGTGTGTGTGTGTGTGATGGTAATGGTGTGATGAGGAGGGGAGAAGGAGGTGGAGGAGGACGAGGAGGATGGTGATGATGATGATGATGATGATGATGATGATGTTGTTGTTGTTGTTGTTGTTGTTGTTGTTGTTGTTGATGATGATGATGATGATGATGATGATGATGATGATGATGTTGTCGATAATGCTGGTGCTGCTGCTGTGTGTGTGTGTGCGCGCGCACGCGCGCGCATGTTTTTGTGTGTGTGTGTGTGTGTGTGTGTGTGTGTGTGTGTGTGTGTGTGTGTGTGTGTGTGTGTGTGTGTTAAGTATATGTTTGTGTGTTTATGTGAATTAGTGTGTGGATGTGTGTCAGTCTGTCGGTCTGCCTGTCTGTCTGTCCATCTGTCTGTCTGCC
>JADBJO010000125.1:524953-529953 GCA_016801955.1 Conus betulinus | reverse complement strand
ACCACGACTTCGCCACATACACACACTCACAGTGCATCGAGAAACATGTGTATACCAACATCCCATCTTTCTTTTTTTCGTGATAAGAGACTGTATGCCATGCTTAGTTCTCACCACTGTCGAGTCCGGACTGTCATCAGCATCTAGGGATGTTTGTTTGTGTGTTTGTCTTGCTCTGTTTTGTGTTTTTTTTTTGCTTGTTACTGTTGATCAATAGCATTTTTTTAGCCTCTTTGTTCATTGAGGGTAAGCTAGCAACTTTGCATTGTAAGTTTCTATCCATGCCAATATTAAACATTAAACATCTACAAAACTACCTACCATTGCCAGTATCTGTTCGTATAAACAATAAACAATGGGAACCATTTAATATTGCCAATCTTACCATCAATACAAGAAGAGTCCTTGTTCTTTAATCCGCGACCGTGTCTTGCCTTCAAAAATGAAGGCACTATACCATTTTCAATGCCTGTGTCTTACCATTAAACAAAGATTCTTCTCATATTCTGTATCCATGTTTTTACCATCAAACAACGCAGGCTCCCATCGTCAGTATATATATATCTTCAAACAAGGAAGCTCTCATATCAATGTTTGTGTCTTACTGTCAGACGAGAGAAGTTTTTTTTTACCGTCATCATTATTTTTGCACTTTACGTCAGGCAAGAAAGATTTCTTTACCGTCGTAAATCTCTGTCTTAGTAACAAACAAAGGAGGCTCGTTACCTTTGTCAATATTTGTGTCTTACCAGCAAACAATCAAAACTCTGGACCATTGTCAGTGTGTAAGTCTTATCTTCGAACAATCAAAGAATCTGACCATTCTCAAGAGTGTCTTCCCACCGAACAACGTGAGTTGCGTATCCTTGTTACTTTCAGTGTCGCACCTGCAAACAGGAAGGTTCCGTGCTTATCTTCAAAACGAAGTGACTGAGGGCGGAAAACGAAGCAAAACTTCGAAAGATAATGGGTTAGTTACCGCTAAGGACATAGACAAACAAAGTACAGGACAAAACACAATGCATTTCGACCTGTTGGGTCTTCTTCAGGCAAAAAAACAAATAACATGTAGGACAGTGAAAATGAAGAACGAGAAACCACCCATCCTCTCATATTCGGCGCAAAATCAAAATAAAAAAGTTTGATACGTCGTTTCTCGTTCTTCGTTTTCATTGTCCTAAATGTTACTTGTTTTGGGGTGGTGTGTGTGTGTGTGTGTGTGTGTGTGTGTGTGTGTGTGTGTGTGTGTGTGTGTGTGTGTGTGCGTGCGTGCGTGTGTGCGTTCGTGCGTGCGCGCGCGCGCCCGCACACACACACACACACACACACACACACACACACACACACACACACACACACACACACACACACACACAAGAAAGGGTCCTTAGTGTTGTCCGTTTTTGTGTCTCACCAATGAAAATTTTTACCATTACCAGTTTGCGTGCCTTCCCTGCAAACAAGGAAGTTCGTTAGTAGTGTCAGTTTCCCTGTTGTTCCTGTAAACAGTGTAGCTTATTTACCATTGCCAATGTCTGTGTTTTACTGGAAAAAAAAGTATGTTGGTCTTACTAAAAAAAACATGGACGCTTTCTTAACATTTTATACACACACAAGGGAGGTTTTTGATTGAATGTCTTACCAACAACTGTTTAAAGTAAATATTTTTGTTTTACAAACAAAAAAAGAAAGAAAGCTTGTTGTTATTGATGATCTTTTTCTTGCCAACAAAGGGAGGTTCCTTTGATTGAATGTCTTACCAACAACTTATTAAAATAAATATTTTTGTCTTACCGACAAAAAATACAGCTTATTGTTATTCATGACCATTTCATGCCAACAATCAAGGGAGATTTCTTCCTGTTGTCGTATCAACGAATTTCCATTCTTCTTCTCCATCTCCCGCTACCCCCCCCCCCCCCCCCCCCCCTCCCTTTTTTGTGTTTGTGTTGTGGCCTATGGTTGATGTACAATAAACCTGCGGACCCGGACTCCGATCAACACATTCAGACGGTTCCTTTCCATTTCAAAGGCCTGTGTATCGCCAACAACACGGTCCTTTACCATTGTGAATGTGTGTGTCCTGTCAACACACAAGGTCCTTTTATCATTGTAAACGTCTGTGTCCTATCAACACACAAGGTCCTTTTATCATTGTAAATGTGTCCTATCAACACACAAGGTCCTTTCATCATTGTAAACGTCTGTGTCCTATCAACACACAAGGTCCTTTTATCATTGTAAACGTCTGTGTCCTATCAACACACAAGGTCCTTTTATTATTGTAAACGTCTGTGTCCTATCAACACACAAGGCCCTTTTATCATTGTAAACATCTGTGTCCTATTAACACATGAGGTCCTTTTACCATTGTAAATGTCTGTGTCTTTATCAACACACAAGGCCCTTTACCATTGTAAATGTCTATGTCTTATCAACAAGCAAGGCCCTTTACCATTGTAAATGTCTATGTCTTATCAACAAGCAAGGTTCTCTACCATAATAAATGTCAGTGTCTTATCACCACACAAGAACTTTTCTTACCATAATAAATGTCAGTGTCTTATCCACACACAAGAAGGATTCTTACCATTGTCAGTGTCCATCTCGACCAACTCACAAGGAAAGTTCGTTAGAATTGTCCATTGTCTTTCTCTTAGTAACAACCAAGGAAGACGTCTCACCATCATCAATGCCACTTATGGCCGAACAAGAAGAGAGGCCCGCGGTCAGGTGGTTAGAGCCTCTGCCCGTGGAGCTGACGGTCGTGAGTTCGAACCACTGGGGGGGTCGGATTTTATTCGGCCTGTGAACGCTCTCTGTCCCCCCAAGCAGTCAATGGGTACCTGATTCAGTTCTGGGACCATTAAAAGCAGCAGAAACAGAGAGATAAGCTCCGCCTTTCGTCATGCCGTGCCCTGGACGTGGTGACCCTCTGGCAGTTCAACCACTACCACGATGGTCAACAAGCGGTGGGAACGTTAACCTTTCAACCTGTGAACGGAAGAAGAAAGGGTCCTGTGACCGTGGTCAGTGTTTGAAGACAATCTGCCCCAAGCGTGGCACACTATACACAGGCACTTGACTGTGTGCCTACGAGGCTGAGAAGAATGACGAATGCTTGGTGACCTCAGGACAGAAAGCTCCCCGCCCCATCGCTACCCCCCCCCCCCCCCTCCCCCCCCTCCCTCCAATTCTCTGTCTCTGCCTCTGTCTCTCTCTCTTTCTCTCTCGCTCGTTCTCGTGCTCTCTCTCTCTCTCTCTCTTTCTTTCTCTCTCTTGCTCTTTCTCTCACTGTCGCTCTATTGCTATCTCTCTCTCTCTCTCTCTCTCTGTCTCTCTCTCTTCCTCTCACTCTCTTTCTCTCTCTCGCTCTCTTTCTCTCTCTCTCTCTCTCCTCTCTCTAGCTCTCTTGCTGTCTCTCTCTTTCTCTCTCTGTCTCTCTTGCTCTCTCTCTCTTGCTCTCTTTCTCTTCTCCTCTCTCTCTCGCTCTCGCTTTCTTTCTCTCTCTCTCTCTCTCTCTCCTCTCTCTCTCTCCCTCTTTCTTCCCTATCTCTGTCTGTCTAACCGTCTCTCTCTCTCTCCTCTCTCTCTCTCTCTCTCTCTCTCTCTGTGATACTGTTAGTTTGAGTCCCAAGTTAGTGGGATAGAGACGAGCTGTGCAGGGCCGTACTCTGTGTCCCTTGAATTACTCACTACTAGGTCCTGGGAACTCCCCGTCTGCTGCTCTTCTCTGGATGAGAGAGAGAGAGAGAGAGAGAGAGAGAGAGAGAGAGAGAGAGAGAGAGAGGAGAGAGAGAGAGAGAGAGAGAGAGAGAGAGAGAGATACGGAGAGAGAGAGAGAACGATAAAGACAATGACAGTGACAATTGTTCTTTATTTTATAACGGTAAACGTATCGGCTTACCCATTTTTCATACTTGCCGCTACTCTTCTATGAAGCTAGTGTTAAATGACCCAATGTATGCATCAAAACAGGATGACGCAAACAGACACCATCAAACCAAACGAACGAACAATAGCAACCACCACCGAGAGGCAAATACTGACAACGTCAGTGAAAATAAGCAAATGAAAAACGAAAAAAAAAACAATTTAAAGGACAACAACAAAAACAATTAAAGCAAATGAAAAAAAAAGCAGTTTAAAGTAGTACAATGACAACAAAAACAATCAAGACATGAGAGAGAGAGAGAGAGAGAGAGAGAGAGAGAGAGGAGAGAGAGAGAGAGAGAGAGAGAGAGAGAGAGAGATTTTTGACAGTTTTATTGACAATAGCCTAATTGGCCTTCATGCCAAGGGGGGCAATTACCAGTGTTGTTTCAAATAGCACACAAAAGCACAACACATACATTCACATATACAAAAGAAAGAAACGTATCGAAAAGGAAACTGTTGTTGTTGTTGTCTTCAATTTAACGTCTTTCCACATTAAGTGATATTGACGAAGGGAAAGGATTTGGAGAGGGGGAGCATGAGGAGGAAGTGGGTGGGTGGGTTATCTTGCAATCATACACACACAAAAAAAAAAACTTTACGATACAATGAAAAAAAAAAAAAAGGTATGGAAAAGCCAACTTTACATAACTAGTTGAGTCATAACACAAAACTATAACAAATGTCCCATAGGACTGCGTAGTAAACAGTTCGCAAAATCAAACAACAAACTAAAATTCTCAAGGATACCATCAAGAGAACTTTCAGAAATAGCCGGTAAAATAGGTCTCAATCTCTGGCATTCCAGAAGAATGTGTTGGTTTGAAATTTGTTCACCGCACAGACATTTAACATTCTTGCTGAATTTTATTTTGAAGGCATTAAGCTTTATCCTGTAAGACAGCGAAGTAATGTGTCTACATTTGAAACTGTTGCCATAATTCACAGATATTTTGTTTGTTGAACCAACCGAATTCAGTAAGAGACTGGAGAATTTCTCCATCCTATGGAGAGATTTTGAAACTTTGATCCACGATGGAAACTGCTGTGCAGAATTCTTTGTG
>JADBJO010000125.1:504953-514953 GCA_016801955.1 Conus betulinus | reverse complement strand
ACAAATTTCGCCTGAAATATGACGTGACAATGAAGGTTGCCATATTGTTCTGGGCTTTATCATGAGACCTACCAGGGCGCATTCACATGCCCTTCCTGGCTTTTGAAGCGTGATGTAACAGTTTTTTTTTTTTTTCCCCGCCGTTGGGATACGACTTATGAGCATAAGTTCACACGTTCTTCTCACCTTTGAAATATAACGAAAGAGTGTAGCCTACCATGCTCCTCTCGAGTTCAACATCCAAACTTGACAATGTAATCTACTTGCAAAGTGAGGCGACTGCAGGTGGAAATCTGAACAAATCTTATATAAATGTTAGCAAACCGCCCAAACAAACAAACAAAAACGTGGACAAACGAATCACAAGACAAAACACAACGCGTTTAATAAACAAAAACGTGGACAAACGAATCATAAGACAAAACACGACGCGTTTCGACCTCTTGGGTCTTCTTTCAGGCAAGATGCGAAACAATTAGGACAACGAAAATGAACGAGCAATCACTTATCTTCATTCACTTCAGCATAAGAGAGGCGTTGAATGAAAAAAAAACGAGGCTGTCAATTGCTCGTTCATTTTCGTTGTCCCGATTGTTTTGTATCTTGCCTGAAAAAGACCTAAGAGGTCGAAACGTGTCGTGTTTTGCCTTGTGATTCGTTTGCCCACGGTATTTCGTTGTTGTTGTTGTTGTTGTTGTTGTGTTTTGCTTTTTTGGCGGTTCGCTAACATTTATCTAAAATTTGACAGTGTAAGTTTCCTTTTTCTTCCTGACTTAGAGATGACGTGGCGTGGTACACTATCGTGCTCTTCCTGGCTGTGAAAAATGGCATGACACTATAGATCACGATGTTCTATATGAAGATGAGTGATCGCTCGTTCGTTTTCGTTGTCCTGAGTGTTCTGTATCTTGCCTGAAGAAGACCTGAGAGGTTCAAACGCGTCGTGTTTTGTCTTTGTGATTCGTTTGTCTCTTTTTTTTTTTTCTGCGGTGCGTTATCACTACCATTTCAAATTTGTTTGGATTTCTGCCTGCAATCGCCTCACTTTAGATTGTTTGTTCTTCTTCTCTAGGGAGACTACATGACTGCATAGGTTACCAATCTTCACGGCTCTAGCTTGTGACAAGGTAGATTACCACAATCCTTCTGGCTTTGGAATGTGACGTAACATAAAAAGGGTTACCCTTTCTGGCGTTCAGCTATGATATAATGAGGGACGTCACCATGTTTTGTCCTGCCTTTGGAATATGACCTGACGGGTTACGTCACCATAGTCTTGCTGTTTGGAAACATGACGTAACAGTATACGTTGACATGATCTTTCTGACTTCGCAATGTGACGTGGGGTTTCAGAAATCTAACATTCTCTCTCTCTCTCTCTCTCTCTCTCTGTCTGTCTCTCTGTCTGTCTGTCTGTCTGTCTGTCTCTCTCTCTCTCTCTCTCTCTCTCTCTCTCTCTCGGTCGCCATCTTGTCTCGCGCCCCCAAGAGACAAGATGGCGACCAGGTGACAGGGTGAGCGAAGAGCTGCGCAGACTTTCAGCAATTTATGTAGTGAAAAGTGCCCGTCAGTAAGAAGAGAGTGTACGAAAAGTGACATAACGATTTGTAGCACACAGAAGTGTCATCATGATTGATACTCAGGTGTGGAGAGTCCGCATAGGACATTTTTTTCGGACTTCACATGAAAACGAAATGTGCGTCGAGTGAGAAGAAAATGGCGGCAGGGGTGAAGGAAGTGATGATGTGTTACTTCGGACTTTATATTTTCCGCAATGTGTTTAGTGAGCGCTGTGGACACACACACAAGTGGCTTTTGGACCCCGTGCGCTAAACAGAAATATGAAGATTGGAAGACACCCGGAGTTGCTCGAAAGGGGATAACCTTGTGCACTAGTGGACACGAAAACGGGACTTTGTTCGGAACTTTGTTCGAGCCAGGGATAGTACCACAAACAAGGTTAGTAAGGAACAGCGTATCGATAAACTGGACAATGTCAATGAACATGCCAATACAAACAAGCAAAATCGTGATATTCCAAGACATGAGACGGGCATATTTCCCAAACACCCTGTGAGGAGAGGTACGAGTGAAACTTCCACATGGACTCAAGTCAGTTCCGACTATCTAAGGACGAAATTAATTCTCGCAAAGGACGTGGAGATGAATCCCGGTCCTAACCAAGAAACAGAAGAAGTTATGGCGAAAGTCATTGGAAAAGTAGAAGAAACGATGACGAAAAAATTCGAAGCCATAGAGGGACAAATGAATAAAAGTATTACGCACACTCAGTGGGTTATCGAACTCCATGGCATCACAGGCTGACACACTCAAATCTCACTCTACAAGCATGCAAAGGATTGAAGCAAAGGTAGAGGGGATTGAGGTGAAACAAGCCGAACTGTCAGGGAGAATGCATGCTCTCACAGAGATAGTGCATGAAACAAGAAAATCCACCCAAAGAAATCAGACAGAAATACAAGAAATGAGCAGAGCCCAACAAGCCACTGACCACAAAGTTGAAGACCTGGAAACCGAGATTGATCGACTAGAAAGGTTTTCCAGACGCAATAACGCGAGATTTCTGGGCCTCGACGAAATGCCGGATGAAGGACGAGAGGATGCGCAGGGAAAATAATCCGGATCCTAACCCATTATATACCTGACACGGAATGGGGAGATACACCATAGAAAGGGCTCATAGGATCGGTCGTAGAGACCCAGCAAGGAGATACCCCCAGGCCGGTCATAGTAAAATTCCAACGAGAGGCAGATCTAAAAAAGATAATCATGAACAAGGACGCCAGGGACAGCATGCGTAGTGATGGAATAAGAATCGCACAGGACCTGACAAGAAGACAGACGGAGGAATTACGGAGAATAGAGAGAGAAAGGGAAGATAGGATTTTTTTGTGGGAGGAAGACTGGTAGTGAGAGAAACCTGATACCCCACCCACACTCCAGGTACCCTAGCTACCCCAGCAACTAACGGGCTACCCACGAGGGAGGGACACCGGTGGAAAGATGGAGGCGACAAACAAATGCAAATGCCAGAACGAGTGGAGAGTGAAAGAGACAGAACGGGAGGTATAGAAAGACGCATAATGAACGCAAGAAGAGCGAATGCGAGTGATAGTGATAGAGGAAAAAATGCGAGTGGCAGGCCAGGGGTGATTCCGGGTGAGGATGAAGAGAGAACAAGGGATAGATTGAGAGAAATGACCAGAGCGAGAGGAATAAAAGAGGTAGATGGAAAAGATATATTGGGGAAAATAGCAAGAGGGACAGACAGAGATCCCCAACACGAGTACCCAGAACAAGGAGTGAAAAAGCAGGAAGGAGAGGTGAAATGAATGACAGATACAGATTTCCATATCACCCCCCTCCCATGTTCAAGAGACAAGGAATGAACAGAGAGAGTGGAAGAAGGGATGAGAGAGAGAGAGAGGGAGAGAGAATGGAAAGGTAAGAATAAGAATGAATGCATTTGACAGTATGAATGGAGAAACAGAAGTGAATGAAAGAAGAATACATATAATGATACGGATGGCTATCGGGAAGAGACAAGCAGAAAAAGTAGTATGGACAGGAGGTATGGATGAAGGGGATGAGGGAGAGAACAGTTGGAATGATGACTATGGGTGGAAAGCCAGGTATAAACATCGAGTATACAGCGAATGTGATGTGTATGAAGGAGAAGAAAAGTGGGAGTGAGAAAGGGAATGAGAATGAGGGAGAAGAGAACAGACATGGAGAGAAGTGAGGAAGAGGATGAAGGTGAAGAAGCAAGATGAGGAATGATGAAAAAGAAAATGAGATGAATATGAATGGAATGAGTGGTGTGGTGGATGATGCGATGATGGTTGGATCGATGATGGCTGAAAGTGGTAGGATGCAAAAATATGAATCAACAGGGAAAAAACGTGAAGGAATGACAGAAGGAATGAACGAAAAAATGAAAAACGGACTGGAAGAAGATGTAAATGAGGACACTACCAAAGTCAAGGGAACAGAAAAAAAGGGAGGAGGGAGGTAAAAAAAACACTGATGACGGAAAGCCCGTATGGGCAGAGGGAGATCCCGGAAACAATGAATATGACCTTGACCAAAATAGTCGTGAATAACCCGGAGGGTTACACCCCCCGAGCGACCAATGGGAAAACATAACAGCAGGGAACACATTAGCACCACAAGGTCATGACTCCCAGAAGGAGACAGACCATTGGCACGCACACACGCACACACACGAAGACCAGGGGCGAAGGTTAAGTGACGGCAAAGGGGATGCGAGTAGAAAACAGCCAATGAACGCACATGAAAAAAGCAGTATTAGTCAAGATAACCTATACGTAACACGCGGCACACCCAAACAGGGGGAACTCAGAAATAATCCTAGACAAAGAAGAAGAAACCAAAACAAACGGAATTAGCGTAGAAATCGCACCGAGAGAAGAGGTTAGCATGACAATAGCGGATAAAGAAGACGAAGAATTAATGTCCGACGAAGATTACATCGACAGTCGCGATTCACTATCAGATACAGAGCATGTCAATGAGACAGAGAAGAGCCAGGTCGAAGAAACCATTGTAACTGAAAACAAGGTCGAGAAAAGAGCGAGCATAACCGCTAAGGGCCCTCAACTAACTTTGACAAAGATGTTAAGTATGAAACCACAACCGAGGAAAAGCAAAACCCCCAGCCAAACGCACCACGAGACAATCTAGTGGACGAACAGAACCACAACAAAAGAAAAATGAGGAAGAGGCCAAAGCCCATCAGAACAGGAAAATAAAGAGAAACAAGATGAAACAAAGACAGAAAAATCAAAAGAAACAATCACAAACAGGGAAGCATAGAAAAAAAATATACAGGAAAAGAAAAAAACGAAAACAAAAAAGCCCAAATTGTCCCTCTTAATCTGGAACATAAAAGGCTTAGTAATAAACTTAATGATTCAGATTTCATTGATTATATTACATCTTTCGACATATGCTGCTTAAATGAAACCTTCACTCTTAACTCTTTTGATTTTGATATTTTCTTCAAAGGCTTTGTATGTTTCCATAGCCCCGCAACTAAATTAACACAAAATGGGTAGACCATCGGGGGGAGTGATAACACTAGTAACGAAAACATTAGAGCAATGGACAGAAGGCATAGAAACAAATATAAAGAATATAACATGTGTTAAAATAGCCAAAGAGGCTATGAATAGGATAATGATGTCTTATTTTTCGGGTTATACAATCATCCAACAGACAGTAAATTTTATAAAGATAAAGAGTACACAAATACTATTGAGATGTTAGAACAATTCATATTAAAGATGTCAGATGAAGGTCAAGACTATTTATATATTATAGGAGGTGATATGAATGCTAGGATAGGAGAGTGGGGGTAAACGTAGAAGATGATGATGGTAGCGGAGACGATATAGATAATGAATATTTAAGACTGTCAGACGTACGATATCCATGCATGCACGCACATACACACACGAACCTGACGTCTTTCCTCCGCACACAACGCATCCACTCCATACACATAAGGCGCAAACAAAGGTCAATTTTGATTCATCCCCTCCTTAATCTTTTAAAATCCCATGGGGGTTTTTTTACTCTGGCATCAATCAAAGCGTATATATTTTTCATTATTTGTCTTTCAGCTGGTGCAGCCAAACAAGCACTCTTCTTCTGCACACGATACTGATTTTGCAGGTTTACTTACTGCAAGTGTCCACACACACTCTCTGTGGTGTCCGGAACTGGCTTCCTCTGTGCGGGGATCCCATACACATCACAACTACTGGTCGGCGACAAACTCTTGCCCAACCTGGATCTTCCCGCGGATCGGAGCTTGGCCCGGGAACGCGCGCAGCCCCAGCCATCCACCTTAGTGCCCGATCTCCAGTCTCCTCCTACCGCACGGGGAGTCGGCCCAGCTATAACAAACCGGATAAACACGAGTTCAAAACACTGCCAGCCAGTTAGCAGTCATGTTACACTTTAACATTTTTGAACTCTTCAATTTTTCAAACATAGTTCGGTTCCGACAATAAACCATTGAAAACAAAATGGAGAATCATCTAGATTCTCACAATATAAAATTAGATACTTACGGCTTGAGTACCAGTCATTCAACTACAATTCACATACTTCTGTATGTGTTAGGCCTCTGCCTTTATCATTGGGCACAGTCCGCCTCTTCTTCATCTAAATCGTCTGTTCCATTCTCAGAGTGCGCACCGATACAGGTCAACGCCTGTTTATATTCAAATCGCGTGAACAGTGTTAAAAATTTCACTCAAACTCTGGGCCACGCTCAGTCAGTACTCTCCCTTGTATCACACGACTAACCTATAGTGTAACGCACGAATCAATAATCTTTTTCTTAATCTGTACTGTCTCATGTAATCGCGTAGCATACGTAATATCGCTCCGCATTACATGACACCCCCTTCCCGGGGTAAGATTTTTCCACCGGAGAAATCTTGCAAAAGGATACCCCACAGAGGAACCCAAAACCAGAAGTACAATATATACATATCAAATGCACAAAGTATATTCATCAAAGGAATCAACACTTTTTTATCCATGGATCACCTCAATATCTCCAAAACACATAATCCACATCTTAAGCACAACACTTGCATGATCCATACACTTCCTGTCAAACCCAACAGAATATGCAAGATGAAACCATTAAGAATTGCACTATATGCATAGATGAAACAGTAAGCACCCACACAAAGATATCAAAATATGCAGTGATCTTTCAAAAGACAACCTGAAGAAATCCATCGTGTATCAATAGCATGAGACACACGTTAAAATCACCAGTCATGGTTCAAAATATCTACATGACCATGAACATGCACAGCAGCCAATCTGCAATGGTCATTTACAATGACACTACACCAAATCATTTTCACCCATGAACGCAAGTGAGAGAAATACAGACATTTTACCACAAAAAGATACAGCAATAATGTATATACGCAATTCTTAGACTTGTATCTTGTGTAGACCATACTCACTCAAACTCTGGGCCACGCTCAGTCAGTACTCTCCCTTGTATCACACGACTAACCTATAGTGTAACGCACGAATCAATAATCTTTTTCTTAATCTGTACTGTCTCATGTAATCGCGTAGCATACGTAATATCGCTCCGCATTACATGACATAACAAACGTTAGATACACATGTAAATGGTTTTGGCAAAAGGCTGATAGAATTTTGCACAGTAATCAATCTGCTGCCTCTAAATGGACTATGTATGAAAGATTTTGACAAAGGCTATACTTTTTTATGCGGACAGAGGGAACAGTACTATAAGACTTTTACTTATGTTCTCCTGAGTTACTCGAAAATGTGAAGGCATGTGATATAATAGAAAGAATTGAGTCTAGTCATATGCCAGTGAACTTGGTAATCGAAAGCAGAGAAATAAAATAAACAAGAAGAGGTACAGAAAAGAATATATGTAAACAAATTTCAATGGGACAATAGCAAAAAAAAAAAAAAAATGGAATTTGTAGAATATATGAATTCAGAGAATGCTAATAATATATTACAAGAAATAGAAAAAGAAAATAGAAGAAAATAAAATATGAAGATATAGATACAAGTATAAAGAAATTGTCTAATCTATTACTTACAGCAGGGAATTGCATGTATAAAATGATAGGGATAGGGGGACCAAGCAAAACATCACAAAAAATGGTTTGATGAGGAATGCAAGAATTGCAAAAAAAAGAGGCCAGACAATTATTAACTAGGTGCAGTAGTATAAATAGGAAAAAACAGTCCACAAGAATATGAAAGAAGGTGGATGGCGTATAAAGAAAAGAGAACAAATTATCAAGAAATTATTAGAAAAAAGAAAAAAAGAATATAGGGACAGAATATATGAAAATCTAATACAACATCAGAGAGCAGCCAGAAATTTTGGAATTCTGTACGAAATTTAAGACAAAGAAGAAAAGCACTTCCACCTATCACTACACAGCATGGGAGGAATATTTTAAAAAATTCTAAAATCCACAGACTGATAACGACCAAGCGGAGGAAGAATCACAACAGGATAGACAGGAGAATGAATATGATATGCACATAGAAGGGTTAGATGACGAAATAACTGAGGAAGAAACTAAACTAGCCATACGAAAATTGAAATCAGGTAAGGCAGCAGGCGTAGATGAGCTACCAGCTGAAATATTTAAAACACTCATAGATAAAATTACTCCCCTGCTGACAAAGATATTTAACAAATTATATGAAGGTGGAAAATTTCCGAAATGAATGGTCTAGATCTATAATTATACCATTGCATAAAAAAGGAAATAGGAAAACCCAGGAAACTACAGAGGTATATCTCTGATATGTATTATAAGTAAAATATTTACATCAATTTTAAACAGACACTTATATGATTGGGCCGAAGAAAAATGTAAAATAAAATGAGCGAAGAACACAAGCAGGTTTTAGGAGAGGCTATGCAACTACCGACCATATATATACATTGATGTCAATTATAAAACAGATGCCTATATGGTAGAAGAAGAAGAAGCAAATTCTATGTAGCTTTTATCGATTATCAAAAAGCCTTTCGATACTGTAAGAAGAGAGAAATTATGGAAAGTGCTACCAAAAAATGGTATTTCAACAAAAATGCTAGAAATGTTAAAAGGTATATACAACCAAGTACAGGCATGCGTAAGAAGCGCGGGGCCAGTCTCTCGAAATTTTTCAACTGCCCACTAGGGGTAAAGCAGGGATGTCTGTTGTCCCCCCTAATCTTTTCATTGTTAATAGCAGAGGTAGCAGAGAGAGTGACCCAGAACGGCAGACACGGAGTTCAATTATACCAAAGATGGCAAGGAAATATTTTTGCTCCTATTTGCAGATGATATAGCGTTAATATCGTCAACACCAGTTGGCCTACAAAAATCAAATAACGAATCTACAACAAGCATCAGATAACCTAGGGCTCACAGTAAATCTGCAAAAAACAAAAGTGATGGTATTCAGGAAGGGAGGATATTTGGGGAAAAACGAAAAATGGTATTACAAAGGGGAAAGAATAGATACTGTAAACAGTTATAAATATTTAGGCTTCACCCTAACGACAAAACTATCCATGGACATAGCATTAGCGGAGTATGCAGGGAGGGCGAAAAAAAAAAAATAATAGAATTAAGAAAAACATGTATAGTCTTGGATACATGGATACAATGGTCTATTTTAAGCTGTTTGACTCACAGATCAAACCACTTCTTTTATATGCTGCAGAAATTTGGGGACTCACAAGATATGAAGTGATAGAGAACATACATACATTTGCTTGCAAAAAAATATTAGGAATATATAAAAAAGACACCAAACACACCCTTATATGGCGAATTAGGTAGGTATCCACTATTATTGATACAACAATAAGGGCTATAAGATATTGGTTTAAGTTATTAAGAATGACACCAGACAGAATACCAAAACAAGCGTATAATAAAGAACTGACAGAAGATGAAAGAACGCCAATTGGGCCAGGAAAGTAAAATATAGTCTAGACATATACGGCTTCTCATATGTTTGGATAAGTAATGGAATGGTGAACGAAAAACACTTTTATTAAAGAACTCAAACAAAGAATGATCGATGGTTATAGACAAGACTGGGCATAGTACAATCGAAAATAGCGAGAGGTATATAAGCTACAGGACATTCAAAACAACACACCCAGCTAGAACAGTATGTCAAAGACATAACAATTTCAAAGTTTAAAAAAGAGCACTAGTTAAATTTAGACTCGGCATAAGCGAAATAAATATAAATAAGAAATATAAAGATAAGACAGCAGAGCAGAAACAGCATGCCCCTTTTGTCCTAACGAAGAAAAACCGAACTACATTTCTTAATAAGATGTCCGAAATATAAGCAACCAAGGGAGAAGTGTCTACAGAAACATTTTAAGAACCTACCTAACAAAACTCTACATGGA
>JADBJO010000125.1:484953-499953 GCA_016801955.1 Conus betulinus | reverse complement strand
CGTCGTTCTAATTATCACATCTCACTTCATACACCGCATCGTTCTAATTATCTCTGCTAGCGTTGTTCAAATGGTTGTATTATTCCTCATTTCGTGTTTTCTCAGTGTGCCAATGTGGACACTAAAACACGTCCCGATTTAAAGGAGGAATTTATGAATAAATTACTTCACATTAGGCTTCATAGTGAGTGACAATTACGACCAGATGTTGCTCTGAGATCGAAAAGATAGGTTCCTGCGTTTTTTTCCGTCCGTTCTTTTTACTGTTGTAAATCCTGCGTGAAGAAGAGCAATATGTCGAAACGCGTTGCATCTATGTGTAACTTGTTTGTTTCATTCGTTTAGCAGTCCAGTAATTCACTTTTGAATTCTTACTCTCACATTAACCACGCATTAGATGATTTGACTGCAATATCTTCAATGTTAGAAAACTCTGGAAATAATTCCCATCTGTTTTACTAATAGGAATGAGAGTCACCGAATCTGGAAAGTTGGCGAGAGTCGGGGTTAAGAATATAGGCGGATGGAGGCCCTACCCAGGAGAAAAAAAGTTCCCGACGGAAAAAAGACAGAATGATGTGGGGAAAGAATTGGAGGTTGGATGAATTACACACACACACATACACACACACATGCGCGCGCGCGCACGCACGCACGCACACACACACGCACACGCACCCACCCACTCACCCACCCACCTTTCTAATGTTGCCCCTCCTGGTGATATATTTCGACTGCCAAAAACCAGACTGGACTATATACTACTCTGATCAGTCGATGGTATCACAGCGAAAAGTAAATCTGGAAAAGCTCTGAGCTGAATCGTTACAGATACAATTAACACTGAAAGACAGCGGGACCCTTTCTTGCTAGGCTCTATGTACAGACAGCTGTGTCTGAAGGAACACACTGATCAGATAATCTTCATGTCACGATAGACGCCGTCGTATTCGGAGGACATGCATTGAGACAGTATCGTTTGCAGAGTTTAATAATGATTTATGAAGCGTCAACCAAATTGGTGTTACCGAATATTTTACGTGGACCAATCATATTTCGATCAACACACACACACACACACACACACACACACACACACACACACACACACACACACACACACACACAAATTCACATATCTGAGGAAAAATAAGCAAAACTTAACATTACGTGTCTAAATGCTCTAGAAATGAAAACAAACAAACAAAACAAACAAAAAAAACGATCAAACATCAACAAACAAACAAACAAAAATGCATGTGTGTATTGCCGGACAGAAACATACAAATTCACTTTCTATCTTTATTTTTGGTATGAAGTTGAATATAAGCTAGACCTCATGGAATATTCCGCATCATCGTTACCAATGCTTTATCCTGCTTATCTCAAAAAGGTATTTCATGTTTCAAAAAAAACTGAACACTGCCTTCACATTCGTACTCCTCAACACTTTTAAGCACAAATCCAGTCTTTTGCCCTTTAGACAATATGGGATTCTACCCGTGGCAATATTTAAAACTGCTAGCAAAGTTGAACAAAAGTGCTCTAAAACTAATGTTTTGATAAACCAGTTGTTTCATAATGACTTTAAAACAGTTGCTGTCTTTCAACTAAAAAAAAAAAAAAAAAGACCATAATACCATGAAGCAAATATGCTCTATGTATAATAAACAGTTACCAAACAATTGAAAAAAAAACACACGTCTTCACATTGCTCAGATCGTCTCTGTAGAACACATATTTTAGAATTAAGCTTCCTTTATGTAACGGTTTCTATTTTCTTTGTAAAAAAAAATGGTTTGATAAATCAATCTTTAAAAAAAATCGAACTCTTTCCTTGTATTCAAATGGCATCCAACTTCTGTCTCCTCGTCAAAAAATGCAACAAAATATATTCCAACTCTACTTTTCGTCGTTCAGTTAACTCTCTCTCTCTCTCTCTCTCTCTCTCTCTCTCTCTCTCTCTCTCTCTCTCTAAGCTTAATTTATGGTTGGGCATTGCCCAAAATCTTTCCTCTAGAATTACAAAGTATTTGGGTCCCCTCTCTCTCTGTGGTCTTACTTTGTATTTCGACGATACCTAAAATCTTAATCTCTGAGTTTTATTTGAGCCCCCACTCCCATCCCCATCCCCGTCTCTCTCTCTCTCTCTCTCTCTCTCTCTCTCTCTCTCTCTCTCTCTCTCTCTTCTCTGTCTCTCGGTATGCCTCTGAATATTCTTGAATTTATGATCATTTGATATTGCTATGGTTTTTCTGTTAAATCTAGCATGACGTCACAGATCATTTGATTAATACAGATGTGGCAACGCACAGTGTTGAAGGTCCGGTAATGCACTGATGTGTATTGATTGGTTCTCCGGTGTGTTGGGGTGGGTGTGCGCGTTGAGGTCGGATGGGCAGAGAGCTGGGGGAGGGAAGGAGGGGGTGGAACCAGGGCTGGGGGAGGGGGGAGGAGGGAGGAGGGAGAGATGGAGGTGAGAGGTATAATATATTTTCTCTTCTTTTTTTCGATTTTTTTTTCTTCTTTTTTTTTTTGCCCATGGTGCTGGGTGTAAAAAACGTCATTATTCATGCTTATCTCATGGCCCTCTGAAATGAACTTTGTTCTGTCTGTCTGTCTGTCTGTCTGCTGGTGTGTGTGTGTGTGTGTGTGTGTGTGTGTGTGTGTGTGTGTGTGTGTGTGTGTGTGTGTGTGTGTGTGTGTGTGTGTGTGTGTGTGTGTGAATCTGATAAAAAATCGTTTTTTGATATTGGAGTCAGGGAAGTTTGGACTAATGGAACTATAGACAAAAAATGATAGATGCATGTAAATATTTAGAAAAAAAAATATTTGCTAAAAAAAAATAGTGTATAAGGCCTGCTCTGTTTGACGTCCACAGAAAATGAAAGAGAGAAATCCAGGAATCATTAAACAAGAAAAAAAAAAAAAAACTGCGTAAAAATCGATCGATGTATCTACTAGAAATTATTTGGTGCGTAGACAGAATCCATTTTAATTCAACCAGCAAAGATTTGAGGACTAGGAGACGTAACAGAAGCAGAGAACAGTACGTGAGCTTGCCAGCAAACGATTTCTGGATGCACCATTGCACTCTTCGAACAAAGTGGAATGTGTCGAAATCAGAAGTTACTTTTTTTTTCATCAGAAATGCTTTTAAACGTGTCGAATACCGAATGAGAAGAATAAGGTTACTGACGATTCGTGTGATAACCTGTGAAATGGTAATATAGTAGTTACTTTCGAAGTGAGGTGACCGCAGGTGGACATGGAAACAAATGTTAAGAACGATTACAGTTGTACTTTTAAAGCTTCTGATGAAAAGAGAATAACTTCTGATTTCCGTACATTCAGTTTTGTTCGAAGAGAATTTTAAGACACACATCACCATCAACATCGCCACTGACACTGTTCACGTCATAACCATGCTGTTTGGCGATCCTCAAACCCTTCTTCTTTTTTCCCATCTGTATGTAGAGCCACTATTAAAATCACAAGTACTACGTTCATATTATCACTACAAGTGGTACCAAATGCTCATTATTTTTCAATATTTTTGTCATCATCGTTATCATTTCTTATTATTATTACTGCTATCATTATTATGATGATCATCATGATTAACTCCCTTTGTCCCCTTCCCAACAACCTCGTTTTCGTTCATCTCGCGCCGATTATGTCAATGTGAGTGATCGCTCGTTTCTTCGTTTTCATTGTCCTGAACATTGTTTATCGTGCCTGGAGAAGACTTAAGAAGTCGAAACGCGTTTGTGTTTTGTTATATAACTTTTGCTAGTCTTGGTTTTTGGCAGACTCGCTATGATTCATTCCTAAAAAACTTGTTAAAGTAACAGTTAGAATCGGACAAAGACATCCGGGCATCAAATTACTGTAAAGAAAAGTTCAACAGAAATTACGCTCGGGCTCGTTTGACCGTCATCAGAGTTTGCACTGCCACTCAAGGAGAGGCTCCTTCATGTTACATACAGAAATTGTTTGCTGACACTGGACACAACAATGACTATGAATTCCCCTTCCTTTTCACTCAAAAACTATTTCCAAAGCCAGACAAAATCTTTAGCATCAATGATGCATAAAGGGTATCAAAGACCAGTACTGAGTTAATTTTAGTTGAAAGCTTACGCTGTGTAGCATCACTGGCTTTTGACCAGTAAAGAATTCAGACTGCCCCCACTATGTGGTGATAATATTTCAGTGGGAAAAACACTCAATGTTTCAGGATCCCGTCTTTTCTGATGTCTGTCCCAAATGTTTGTTTCTCATTCTGACTTCAGTCCATCGTCCAACGACAGGTTTTTTGTGTAAATGAACAGACCAGTCATCAAGCGGCCCACATCAATGATTACTGTTGACCTTGTTCAATGAAATGATCCGAAACGATGAATGTAAGAAAAACTAAAGATAGAATTATTTGATCACTGGGATGTTCTGATAACATGATGCAGTTAGTACCACAAGACACCCTGATCACAGCATGGCCCATAGAAAAGTGTGTGTGCGTGCGCACGCGTGCGTGCGCGCGTGTGTGTGTGTGTGTGTGTGTGTGCGTGTGTGTGTGTGTGTGTGTGTGTGTGTGTGTGTGTGTGTGTGTTTTGTAAAGCATAAAACGGCAAAAATAAACAAAAACAAAGGTATGAAAAGAAAGACGTTTGCCGCAAAAAGCAGGATTAAAAAAAAATCAAGAGAAAAAAATGGAGAAGGGTAGTAAAAAAAAATTAGTAAAAGAACAAAATCGTAGAACAAAATAGAAAAAAATAAAACAGGAGGATAAAGGAGGATGTGACAGAACAGGTAAAAGTAGTTAAAGTAGGACAAGGTAGAATAAAAAGAATTATTAAACAGAACCTAGAAAAATGGAGGAAAAAAAATCACAGGAAAAGACGGAGAACAGTCGAAGAAGGATTAAGGCCGCACGAAGCAGACGTAGATAACTGAGCGAAAAGTGCACATGTGAAAACTTTTAATTAGAGTAGAAATAGCGATCGCATGGAGTTCTTAATGCAAACACACACACACACACACACACACACACACACACACACAAAAATTTTGAAAAACTACAAAACGCAGTAAAATTGAAAGAATATATGTAAAATTGGGAGAGTATGGAAAAAAAAATAAGAAAAAGGAAGGAAAGATAGGAACACGCTGGAAAACACAGGAAGAAAGTAGGAAGGAAAGATTGGGAAAATATATATGTAAACTGAGAGAAATCGTTAAAAAGAGAGGAAAAAAAAAAAAGAAATTTAAGTAAACGCAGGGAGATACACGAAAAATTGGGGTGGGGGGGGGGGGGGGGGGTGGGGGGGGGGTGTTGTGTTAGGAAAAGATCAGAAAAGGAGGGGAGAGATGGGAAAAGATTGAAAAGAGTAGAGAAATAAGAAAAAGTAGAAAAATTTTGAGTGAGTGAAGAAAAAAAAATATTAGGAGAAAGCACGAAAGGATCGAAGAACGTGGGGGAAACGACAGGCAGAAAAAAACAGAACAGACTGGAAAAGAATGGAAAAAGTCATAAACTAAAGAAAAGATAGGAAAAGTTAGAAGGCATGGGGAAAAATGTAGTTAAAAAGAAGGAAAGATAAACAAGTACACGCAAAGAAAGCGAAGTTAAGTGCATTTCAGTAACTGTTTTTGCGACGCATAAGTAGTTTCATTTGTGTTTTCCTTTTCGGCGCTGTTTCCTGAACATGATATTGAATGTTTCAATACACTGAGATCAGCTGAAATGTACTGGAAACAAAGCAAAACACATACCGACTGTTGTATGTACATGGCTTCTTCACAAGCCGCTCTTAAAAGAAAAAAAAATATCAACGCATCACGTGTGTGTGTGTGTGCAGAACTGTCTGATCATAGAGCACCGTTTAGTGAAATAAAAGGAAATCTTAAACAGAGGCAGCGAATATCTATCTACAGTAAACGACGAACATGCAGGTAACTTTTGCTTCTATGATGAAAATAATCACACGTCCATAACTCCAAACAATGGCCGCGTCCGACACCAAATCGCTAACACAGAGCACACGAAAACAAACATGGAGACATCTCTAAAAGAGAATGTTCCAAGCTTGCTCGCATACGTTTGTACCTAGCAATATGCGCGCAGCAACTACCAGAGCACTGTCAGAAACACAAATCAACGTTTTTTCAAGACTCGCACGGCCTTTTAGTTCTTGGACTGCCAAACAAACACGTAGATGAACAGTGACATATACAGATAACCTCGGTTGGATTGGTATGAATGGAAGTCTTACATGAGACAGGGAGTCGTAAACAGTACATAACGAACAAGTACGGTAACTCTTGCTTCTATGATGTAAGAATTACATGCCCACAACTCCAAACGAATGCTGATTGCAGACCACACGCCAAAATCAAGATTTTGCTCCAAAACACACTAGATAATTCATGTCGACGTTTTGAGGCCTACCATAAATTGAAACCAGCATTTAATGTCAAACTGATAATGGATCAAAAGAACAACTCCTCAGCAATTACTTTCCTTGTTTTGGGGGCGATCTTCGTCGATGAAATCACAACACAATCTGCAAATACATGACCTTCTATGTGAAAGGAAACGAGGAGAATCAACAATGTAATTGCACCAGTCTGTGAATACTCAACTCTCTAAGCAAGGCCTTGGCGCATTAATTTTTTTTTTTTTGGTGTGCAGCCACAAGACCAAATCGCCCAGCAAGAAACGCCAGCCCAGATCACACAGAGCAAACAAGAAGACATCCCCAGTGGGAATGTTTCAAGCCGGTTGTTGTGGCCGTGTACCTGTGTCAGCTACAGGGCAAACGGGCAAGCTTGGAACATCCTTTTCTCTTGGAGGATGTCTCCTTGTTTATTCTCTGCTCAGCGTTGTCATTATCTGCTAGGCGATTCTGTGTCATCAGCAGCATTCGTTTTGGAGTTATGGGCCTCTAATGATTTCATCATGGGAGCAAGGATTGCCATACATGTTCGTTATTTACCGTTCAATGTACCCCGCTGTTTTGTTCCACTGTCCCTCCCATCCCCCTCCCCCCCTCCCCGCATCCCCCACCTCCCCCGCTCGCTGTGTTGCCTCCCCTGTCCTCCACAGCGGGCTGTTTTGCGCCTTGTCTTTTAACAGCACACTGTAAACCGCTGTTTTCGCCACCCCCCCCCCCCCTCCCCCATCTTTGTGTTCTCCCTTCCTGCCCGACACCTCCTGTCTCCCTTCCACACACACACAGACACACACTCACTCTAGCTCCTCATGTCCCCCCCCCCTCCCCCCCCGCCCCTCCCCTTCCTACATCCCGTCATTTTGATCCTGAGTCGGATGTCTACGGCTTCAAAACAAACAAACAAACAAACAAACAAACAAAACCGCACCTCTATCCATCTGGGTCACCCTGCTCACCTACCAACCTACCGACCTAACTATCTATCTACCTGCCTAAAAAACACACATGAACACGTGTGAGAGAGGATGCCGCGAGATGGGAGATGAGGTGGTGAGGGTGAAAGGGGACAAAACCGAGAGGCTACAAGTGTACGAGACATGCTGTGTGGCCCAGTCCCGATTCCCAAAGAACAAATACAAACTTGGAAGAATCACGGACCTCAACATAATGGATATTTAATACCATGTAAAGATATTGTTGCTGGAAAGCCTCACAAAATTTTTCGCATACTTTCGTAGCTACCTGTATGTCTACTTACACCTCACAACACCCATCGGTTCTTTTCAGATGGTGAACCTGAGCACTTGTCATCAAATTGGTAGGTGCTGTAAAGTTGATGGGTGTTGTGTTGACTGTCTATCACCTATTTCACAAACGCAGGTGTGTTTTTTCAGGTAGATTTAGATAAGTCATTGTTGAACCAGAAAAATATTTTGACATATACCTAAAATAACAACTGCAAACTTTTAAAGTTTAGTTATCCATTAGATTTTTGCTGAAAATTTTGAGTCTTTTTGTCAGTTACTTTATTTTCCAATCTTTTAAACTCAGAACCCCAAATCAGGAAGCAGATTAATAATAAGAACTATAGCGGTCGAGGCAAGTATGATCACGACGTCATTCAGTGGTCTTAAGGAAGAGAGAGAGAGAGAGAGAGAGAGAGAGAGAGAGAGAGGAGAGAGAGAGAGAGAGAGAGGAGAGAGAGAGAGAGAGGTTTAAACAATCTACTGTCTAACCAGCTTCTTTCCGTTTCAAATGCACGTGATCTTGAACACAAAAAAAGATAAATTATCAGCTCAAAGGACAAAAGGTCAACATGGACAATTTTTTCGAATTCTGTTCAGACGTTATTTTTGTTGCCATGCACAAAACATAGTAACTTCATCCTACTGGTTACACGGAAACAGCAACACTCTGACTACAACAGCCCCGCCATTCAGAACCAAGGAAAAAAGAGTGTGGTGGTAGGGGGGAGGCGAGGGTTCCGGAAGGGAGTGGCGGGGACAAAACGGTGGATTACGAACGTTCTTTTGACATCTCTCAAACATGATTGTTTGGTCTGTACACTCGGTTTTCTGTCTGATTTCTTGCTGGAAGTCGAGTCTACCGCACATGTCAAATAGAGGCTGGATCATCTGCGTGCTAACCACATCATCTGCTACATCGAAAAGGAAAGAAGAGTCGTCTGATTTTGCTACAACATTATCATTGATCTATGAGGAAAATCGTGGTTTGGACAGTTATTATCTGAATGAAGCAGAACCGTTGTCTTCTTGACTCTATAAAGAATTTAGCAAGGGTTACACCGAAAAGCACTGAATTATTCCAGTTTAAGCCGATTTTTTTTTTATTGAAAATTTCTTCATAATTCTTGGAAGCAAAGACAGAAGACACAGCACGTAGTGGATGGGGGTGGATCCGGTGAATCTGATATGGGTAAAGAGAGTGGGTTGTGTGCTGTGCATGTTGCTCTCTCTCTCTCTCTCTCTCTCTCTCTCTCTCTCTCTGTATGTGTGTGTGTGTGTGTGTGTGTGTGTGTGTAAGAGAGAGAGAGAGAGAGAGAGAGAGAGAGAGAGAGATGTTAGGGACGGGCGAGGGAGGGACGGGCGAAGGGAGTGAATTCACTGACATCGTCGCGCGGATCCTTGTCCTCTGCTTATTCCTGTCGGTGACTGTGCTTCTCGACTTTGCAGCAACCTCACGAAGTTCGCAGACAGCTAGACAGCACACAGTGAGCCATTCAGCAAAATGGCCCTGCTGCCTTTTAACTGACTTTGTGCAACAAGATCCTGCCGCCTTACCCCCAGTTTTCGCCGAATATGAAAAATACTACTTCTCCGCTGGTACTTTCCGCCGCCAAGTGGGGCATACCTCAAATGATAGCTCTCTCTCTCTCTCTCTCTCTCTCTCTCTCTCTCTCTGTTACCTGATCCGACCAAATATCCGACTGATCAATTTTCATAAAATCCCCGTTCAAACGCACGCTAGAAATGCAGTCAAATAGAACAGTTTCCCATCAAAGGCATGGTGTCCCAGCGTTGTGATATACAGGCAGCTAAAAATCCAGATAACTGGAGCAGTAGTACCAGGGGCTACAGCAGTATAGCCCGTCAAAAATGTAGATCGCCCACGGAATTACTGATCTGTCTCCTATCGTTTGTTGTTTACCGTCTCATATGAAAGTTACACACAGTCCCATTTGGATGATGTCAATCACATTAAAAAAAAAAAATCGCGTCATTCGCACCAAAACATATGATGTAAAACTAGTGGGAGAATTACACACAAACACGGTGGTGGAACTTATGGAATACATGAAGTCTAAACGTTTGCAGCACCATCGGAACAACAGACTGGTCGATGGCTGAAACTGACTGATGATAACTTTCAATTCTTCATAGATAGATAGCTCTTACATTCTTATCAGAAATTACCTTCATGCAGTTCAAAGCAGATACAATTGCAGATAATAGGATTTGGTTTTGTCTCAGCCTATTTCCCCCCCCTCCCCCCCCCCCCCCCCCCCCTCCCACCCCCCCCCCCCCCCCTCCTCCCTCCGCCCCAATTCACTTTTGCGCGCATTCTTTTCATAACTTTACCGGTTCATAGATGTGAAATCTATTTTCCTTGTTGAGGGAATTGATTTTACACACTTCATCAACTCCCCTCCCCCCACCCCCCCCCCTCCCTTCCCCCTCCCCTGCATGTCTTTGAGGTGCGCTTTGAAGCAGTTGTGTAGGAACTTTCCACCGAAGAAACCTGGCGGCAGGAGGAGGAGAGGGCAGATCACCTCCCTGGCCTGGGTAGGATGATAGCACGTGGCCTGGCGGTTTATTATATCTCATCAACAGACAAGCACCCTGGCCATCCCACCCCGCCTTCAATGGGCTGATTAAGATGAACACCGCTCTGACCCTTGACTGGGTCCGGGCCGGAAAGAGGACGGGGCGGGAAAGGAGAGGAGGGGAGAGAGCAGAGGGGAGGAGAAACTCAAGGGAGACCACCAGAAGTGCCGTGAAGGGCCGGGCAGGGGAGGAATCCAATTAAGCCCCATTATGACGGGCAACGAGGCGCATTAGGAGGCTGGGGGGAGAGAAAGAGAGAGAAAGCGTCAGCTAATTGGCCAGAGATTTATGTCGATAATCAAGTACTGGAGCTGACAGCCCCCCCCCCCAGCCTACCCCGTGTCCACGTCATCACGTCTCGCGAGATGCACGAGATGCACTTCACGTGCAAGTCTCTTGTTGACCAATTAGCTGGCGTCTTCAATGACTTCAGTGTGAAAAAAAAAAAATATATGTATGCTGACAACACAGTCGAAAACAAGAGTATGGCTAAAGAATCCGTTTTCAGATATCATTGTCTATTTCTGACCAGGCTACTCTGGTGTTACCAAGTCAAGTTTAAGGAAGCCGAGAAATCTCTGTTCACAAAGGAAGCACAAAGCACGCAATATGTTCATACAGGTGTCTGTATCTTCCCAACTCCCTTCGTTATCCTGTATCTTTATCACGGACTGAACGAAACACACCACGTGTCTTTAAAGACAATATTCGTTTTCACCAGTCACATGAATCAACACAGTGACTGCGACACCACTGACACCCCCAGCTCTAGGAAAGCCGGCAGGATCTGGGGAAAAAAATAAAACAAAACAAAACACAAAAATCAACAACAACAACAACAACAAAAAAAAACCCAGCAGCGTGGTGCAACTAAAAATGTAACAATGCAACAGTCTTCACAAAAATGTAACAATGAAGGAAACTCACGGAAACATGTGACAATAAGTAGCACTCTGTACGAAAAATGTATCATTGCCGCAATCTCCACGAAAAAATTTAACGATGCAGTAGTCTCCACGAAACCTGTAAAAGTACAATCTCAACAACAATGTAACGTTACAGCAAATTAAAAAAAAAATGTAACAACAAAGCAGTCTCCTCCGAAGAAGAATGTAACAAAGCAGCAGTATCCACACAAAAAGTGTAACAGTACACATAGTTCTAGCGAAAAAAGTGTGACACACAGAGAGAAGTCTCCATGAAAAAAAAATGTAACGAAGCAGTCTCCATGAAAAAATGTAACAATGTAGCGGTTTCCATGAAAAAATGTAGCAATGTAGCAGTCAATAAAAAAAAAAACGTAACCGGCACCGTTCTCCACAAAAAAAAAGTAAAAAATGAAGCAGTCTCCATGAATGAAAAACGTAACAATGTAGCAACCTCCACGAAAAAAAATGCAACTATGCAGCAGTCTGTAAGAAAAAATGTTACAATGTCACAAAACATGCATCTGATGTACAACTTGCAACTGGGTTATCCACGAAAGAAGAGTAACAATATCACAAATTTCAAGGAAGATGCTGCATCAGCCTTCTCCAGTGTAAACAGTTGGGGGGGGGGGGGTGGGGGGGTGGGGAGGGGAACAGAAATCAATATTTGGGAGCAGCATAATATTGAAAAACCACTCGTCGAAATCCTCAGGACCAGGAGAGCCAGAGAGAGAGAGAGAGAGAGAGGAGAGAGGGGGGGGGGGGGGGGGGGGGAGGGGGGAGGGGGGGAACTGATGAAAATAACCATTTCATTGAAGTTATAGACTTAACTTTCGGTGACTAGTCTTCTGCTATCCAAGTCCGCAGCGTAATGTAAAAAATGTCTTGTAACTGCATATTAACATGCTGATCAATTCAAATTGATGGAAAATATCATCATATTATCCAAACTCCAGACTCAATATACCACTTGGTTCAGTCCTTACTGATCGACAAAAACTCAAGATTCACGCTCTGTGTTGGCATTTACGCTAGGCAATTTGGTGTTGTAAGCAGCATTGTTTATGGAGTTACAGGAGTGTAATTATTTCGTCATAGGAGCAAGAGTTACCCTTCTTGTTTTGTTATCAAGATTCAATAGTCAAGATTACTTATAAGCCAAGAAATTTACGAAGGTAAAAGAAAAAAAAAAAGAAAGAAATTAACAAAGGAGTGTATCGTGTTTATGGAGTAAGCAGCAATTTTAAGAGAAAACAAAAAATTGTAACAAATTGCTAAATTTTTCATCCAGACTGCTGCTGCATTGTGACTTTTTACGTTGTATACAACAGTCCACCCATCGTCGGATGTGGACTGATTGTGTGGACAGCAACTGCAGTGAAGTAAAAAAAAAGGAAAGAAAATATTAAAGTGAATTTTTTTTTAAAAGGCAAAAGAGATGGGAAGGTGGAGTGTTTCAGGCATATGCCTCAAAGACCGATTCCTGCTGTGGCTAGCCCTCCCCTGGCGAGGTCTCATACTGATGTATTCTGAGCTGTCTAGCTTCTGGAGTCAATGATTCCCCGGGAACCACGGGAATGAAAGAGGTTGAGGTGGTGCTGGTGAAGTACAGCGTTGTTCGGGTGTACACTGACAGCATTTCTAACCCCTCTTACGTTTCAGCTGACGACCGTGAGGTTTGATTAAAAAAAAAAAAAAAGGAAATGCATTTTCTTCTATTTATGTGATTGCAAACATCCATGTACAATCGTCCAAGCTTTATTCTGCAATACTGTCCCATCGTCATTCAGAACGGACCACTCCAAACCTCCATATCTTAAACAGAGAATGCAATTTCAGGATTTTTTTTTACACACAAAAATGTAACACGAAAGAAACTCACACAAAACAGGTTTCAATAAGAAACTCACAGAAACAGGTTTCAATAAGATACAATCTCCACGAAAAAAAAAATTAACAATGTGGCAATCTCCACGAAATCTGTAAAAGTACAATCTCAACAAAAATGTAACTTTGCAGCAAACTCAAAGAAAAATGTAACAACAAAGCAGTCTCCACCAAGAGTTTTTATTTTATTTCATTTTATTTATTTATTCATTTTGGTGAATTCGTGATTTCGGGAATAATTTCTAAATGTGGGAAATTCGTGACTAATTCGGGAGGGTTGGCTGTTACGTGTATTGTGGTCCCTTCATCTGTCCCCTCGCCATGACAGTCTACCCACATCGTAAGATTTACTCCCCTTCATTTCTCCCTACGGGCCGACAGAAGAAGAGGTGGGCAGACAATCCGGCTGAGTGGACCGTGAAACGTTTTTTTTTTTTTTCCCCTTGCCTTCAACCATCAGAGGGGAGGTAACTGGTGCAGCATTCATCATAACCCTCTTCAGCGCGATCATTTTAAAACTCAGTTCAGTTCAAGTCAATAATGCTTTATTAATCCACATGGAAATTCGTGCCTTTACAGGTTCATTCTAAACTCTACCTAATGTAAAACTCACAATCAACAAACCACATACTTAGAAAACATGATAAAACAAAGCAAGTCTGTTCTATCTCTCCTTCAACAAAAGCAGTCAAACTGAACACATTGATCTATTCCGTTCTCCTTCAACAAAAGCAGTCTATTCTGTTTCTAACTGAACACATTAATCTATTTCGTTTTTTCTTAAAACAAAATCAGTGTATTCGGTTCTTTCTTCAATAAAATCAATCTGTTCAGTTTTCTTTTTTTTTCTTTTGTTTTCAACGACAATGTCCTCTTCCCTCAATCGGTCGTCATTCTTTTTTTTTTTTTTTTTATCAAAATAAGCCTTCTCTCATTCTCCGTCCATAAAATCAGCGTTCTCTATTTCTCCATGAAAGACTTCTCTATTCTTCCCTTTTCTCCTTCGACGATAGTCGACTTTTCTTCTATTTTTTCGTCAGCAAAACCAGTATTCTGTAATTCTCCTTAAAAAAATCAGTCTTCTTTCTTTCTCTTTGAACAAAGTCCTCTACTTTTACCCCCCCCCCCCCCCCCCCCAAAAAAAAAAAAGAAAAAAAAAAAAAATTCAGTCATCTGTATTTCTATGAACAAAGCCTTGTTGTCGTTTTCTCTTTCAGTAAAATCAGTGGTTTATGTTTCACCTTCAACAAAATAAATCTTTTCTACTTCTTTTGAAAAGATGTGCGGTGTAGGATATACGAAGTAGTCCACACACAGTGAAATCCACTTGAGTAAACTAGCCTTTTCTCCCATCTTAGGCGGCAGACTTGAAAAAGCTGTCACCACCACCCAAGCCCCCAACTGACGACAGTAATTGCCTTGTCGCCGTACCAGCATGCCCGAAGGCCCCCTTCCGGACGATGCCCCCCCCCCCCCCCCCTCCCCCAAGTCTCTATGAGCTCGGCGACACCGGAGCCTTGGACAGCAAGTCATCACGACGAGCCTGGAACTGGAGAGGAAACCACGCTGAGAACAGGACGTGAAGGACTGCAGAACCTGATACGCAATTTTCACAACTGTACTAGTTTCTGATGAGAGTGGAACCCGGAACCTCTCAGTCACGTCTACAGCACGAACCGCAACGCCGGCGGTGGGTCGCTCTCTTTTGATGTTTCGGTTTGATTGGAGGTGGGTACGGGTACGGAAATGCGTACCTGTATTTAACCAGTAGCATTTCTTTTTTTTTTTTTGATTGACGAAGCGGTTTAGACTGCAGTGACCACTCCTCCTTCAGAAACCACTTCCCAGCGGATGAGAAAGAGCACATGCTCAAATTACTCCCAT
>JADBJO010000125.1:462453-472453 GCA_016801955.1 Conus betulinus | reverse complement strand
AGAGGAGAGAGAGAGAGAGAGAGAGAGAGAGAGAGAGAGAGAGAGAGAGAGAGAGAGAGAGAGAGACAGACAGACAGACTGAGACAGAGAGAAAGGGAAATGGTTTGCATTCATTCCTTGAGTAAGGAAAGAAGACAATTAGACGATCTACTTTCAAAGTGCAGTTGATTCTGTAGAAAATAAGTAATGGTTAAATAATAACACCTGAAGAGACTCACTTCCTTCCTACAGAATGGCGTCAGTCTGTAAAATGGAAGTGGTGGAACAGAGATGTCAGCACTGACCTACGCTCTTTTTTTTTTTTTTTTGCTCTTGCGTACGCAGGCTGATACCCCGGCGGACACTCCCTGTATAGACAGGCAAGGATTAATCCAATCTACCCAACAAAGGGAGTGTAGTTTTGTGTGTATGACCATTATTTCATCCCGCCATTAAGGCATCCATACTCCAACTTCGGGGAAGGTGCACGCTATGTGTAATATGTCATACATACCAACGGCCAAACTGGCCATCTCCTCCGAAAGATGGTGACGTGTGTGTGTAAGATGTTATGCGTGCGTTCACACACGAACCTCCTCGGTTTATAATCTCATTCGAAGGACTGTACATGGGAAATGGAGTCAGAACCCAAAGTTAACTTCAAGGGAAAAATCCCCCGTGTACCAAAACGGTCCGGCGGAGATTCGAACCCGCAACCCAAGATCACAAAGATTACGAGTCCGGCGCTCTACCTCTGAGCTATTCCGGCCCCCTGACCTTGTCTGAAAAGGATATCAAGAACTCGGAGAAAAAGAAACACCCGAAGGTGCTGGGGAGGACCCAGAGAAGCACTGTCTTCACCTGCCTTTAGAGCAATCCTGTACCACCCTTGGAGGCCTGCGCTGTGTTGACGATGGTACAGGCACGCACAGGACACTCCATTAAGATATCAAGGGACATAACTGCTCCTGAACAGAGGTAAATCAGTCTACAGGTGCAACTCTTAACAGCCTTAAAGTAGCATCCCCATGGGTGTACCAGCCCGTGTTTTCATGACTGCAGAGCCCACCGGCGAAAAACACCATCCTCCAGCTGTCGAGCACACCCCACAGACCCAACCACCCCTGCCCACGGACATGGTGAAGACAGTGCCACTCCAGACACAACCAAGCTTTCTCCATACGGTCTTATGTGGTCTTATGTGCCTTCAAGAGAGAATCCAAAGTTGTAGTCTTTCCCACCGTCAACAGGACTTTCCCTGTGGTCAGTGGGTCTTTCCTCACCGTCACTGGACCTTTCTCCAGGGTCAGCCTAGTTATGGCAAAGTTCTCACCGGTGGCAGTCACAGTCATGCTGGGGTTGAAAACCATGACAATAACTTGTGGATTGTTACCATGAAATCGAAGAAGGCGAGGTCGATGCTAGTGCAGGATGAAATTGATTTTTTTTTTTCGTGGGGGTGGGGGGGGGGGGTAGGATGGGGAGTAACTGTTTTGTTTTCATTTGTTTTCAGGAGATCGCCTGATGAATCCTGTATAAAGGTTAAAGGCAGAGGGTCTGAGTGAGATAGACGTAAGCGATTAAAAAAAAAAAAACAAACAAAAAACAAACAAAAAAAAAACCCAGCAAAAACAAAAAAAAAAAAAAAGAAGAAATTATTGATCGTTGATGAAATGAAAACGCTGTGGCATAAACAGTGAACAATGATTCTGAAACTAAACTGAAGTTAGAAAATAGTGATGTACAACTGATCGTCATTTGATGAAAAATGTGACAAGACTTGCCGAGGAGCTGAAAGTGAAAAAGATAATGAAAAAAGTTCTTGGCTCTTGGAACCAATGTTCAGTTTTGCAAGGCGGTGTGTGTGTGTGTGTGTGTGTGTGTGTGTGTGTGTGTGTGTGTGTGTGTGTGTGTGTGTGTGAGAGAGAGAGAGAGAGAGAGAGAGAGAGAGAGAGAGAGAGTGTCGACAAGAAGAGCAGTTCTAATGCTCCCACGCCATACAATGTGCGGAATATAATGCAAGGCAATAGATGTACACAGCTCATTTCTCTATCATGTCTTAGCCCACTACTCACCATGCATTTATCTTGTTTTGTCTTTGTTACCTTCTTTTTTGTGTTTTTTTTCTTTGTTTTTTCCCCCCCCCCCCCCCCAATTTTTTTTTTTTAAACACTTTTTTCCTGTATACTTTTTCCCCCTCCTTGTTTGGCTGTTTGTTTCTTCTGTCTATAGTATTTTTTTTCTCTTCTTTGGCAGTTTGTTTCTGTTTTCAATGGTTTTTTTTTCTCCTTCTTAGCCTGTTTGTTTCTGTCTATAGCATTTTTCTTCTCCTCCTTAGCCTGTTTTGTTTCTGTCCATAGTATTTTTGTCCATAGTATTTTTGCTCCTTTTTTTTTGCCGTTTGTTTTCTGTCCATAGTAGTATTTTTTTTCTCCTTCTGTGGCTGTTTGTTTCTGTTCATAGCGGTTTTTTTTTTTTTTTTTTCTCCTTTTTTTTTCTTAGGTATCTGTTAATGTCCATAGCATTTTTCCCCATTTCTCCTTCTTGGGCTGTCTGTTTCCGTCCATAGTGTTTTTTCTTTATCTCCTTCTTTGGCTGTCTGTTTCTGTCCATAGTATTTTTTCTTTTCTCCGTCTAAGGCTGTCTGTTTCTGGTCCATAGTATTATTTTTTTTTATTTTCTCCGTCAAAGGCTGCTGTCTGTTTCATAGTATTTTTTTTTCTTTTCTCCGTCTAAGCGGCTGTCTGTTTCTGTCCATAGTAGGCTTTCTTTTTTCTCCGTCAAAGGCTGTCTGTTTCTGTCCATAGTATTTTTTTTTTTCTTTTTCTTTTCTCCGTCTAAGGCTGTCTGTTTCTGTCCATAGCATTTTTTTTTTTCCCTTCAATCTAAAAAGCTGCTGTCTGTTTCTGTCCATAGTATAGTATTTTATTTCTTTTCTCCTTCAATCTAAGGCTGTCTGTTTCTGTCCATAGTACAGTATTTTTATTTCTTTTTCTCCTTCAATCTAAGGCTGGCTGTTTCTGTCCTTAATATTTTTTTTTTCTTTTCTCTTTCTTTGGCTGCCTGTTTCTGTCCATAGTATTTTTTTTTTTTTCCCTTCAGTCTAAGGCTGTCTGTTTTCTGTCCATAGTCTTTTTTTTTTTTTTTTCTCCTTCTTTGGCTGTCTGTTTCTGTCTCTAGTATTGCTTCTCTCTCCTAGAAACATGCATCCCTTTTCCACCACCCCGCTTCTTTATTATTTCTTCGCTTCGTTTTGCTTGCCTGACGTTTCATCTCACCGTTCTGCCAGCCCCCCCCCCCCCCCCCCCCCCCCCCCATTCTTTCCATTGTTCTCATTCTCATTCTCATTCTCAAACTCTCTCCGGTCTTCTTCTCACACTGGATGTCGTTGTACGCCAACATACAGAAAGCGCTAAACTGACAAGAAAGCAAGCAAGCAACCAACCAGTCAAAAAAAAAAAAAAAAAAAAAAAAAAGAAAAAAAAAAGCAGCATAATTTTCGTTCAAAGCATCCAATCCTGCGAGTACGCACGATCCACACCACCACTCAAGTCACCCAAGACCACGATTCATTCCCCAATTTTATTCATCCAGGTCTTCAAGGGACAGGTTGGTGTTCAATAAGAGCATCATGACTATCTCTGCCATAGGCCGAGTCTACATATACATATATTCCTTTCGTTTTAGTTATAATTACTCTTTTCATGTTTCCCTTTCTTTTAAA
The DNA here is from genome assembly GCA_016801955.1 of Conus betulinus. Lineage (NCBI taxonomy): Eukaryota > Metazoa > Mollusca > Gastropoda > Neogastropoda > Conidae > Conus > Conus betulinus. The sequence goes on along the minus strand of JADBJO010000125.1, from coordinate 468,750 downwards.
AAAACAAAAATTCTGGCTACTCCCCATGGCCCTGTTCTCCACCTTTGATGGCAGTATTGGGAGGATCGAGGATGGATCAGTGATCATGCTAGGGGGAAAATTCTACCAACCAGTCCCACCACTAACTAGGTCTTCCCTGCCCTATTATAACTTAGCAACAGTAATTTGAGAACTGGGTCCGAAAGAAATGAAAATCAGCGACAAACATTTAGGTTCACAGACACGGACCAGGCTGCATGATTGGCTTTTTTTTTTTTTTTTTTTTCTTTCTTTTCTTTTTCTTTCTTTTTTTTTTTTTTTTTTTTTGATGTCATCTCTCGCATTCGACAGGAGACTCGAACCTTGTACATTTCCCAACACTGTCAGAGTCTACTTTCTGCTCATTAGTTTAAAAAAAAAAAAAAAAAAAGAAAAGAAAAGAAAGAAAAAAACATTGATTTTGACGGGTTGTTTTTTCTTTCTTCTTTTTCTTCCTTCTTTTTCTGTCCAGGATCAGATATAAGACTACGACAGATTCAACGATGGCTGACTACTACTACTTGTACTGCACCGTCCCTTCAGCGGGATAAACCCCACGGGTGAGTCTGACTTTGAACCAGCGGCAAAATCATCAGATCAGCATGACGCAGGTTGCGCACGCACATACAAAACAAAACAAAATTAACAAAAACAAACATAATAAAAAAAAACCGTGTTACTTTACACAAATGCGATAATTTTTTTTTTTTTTAAAGTGAGTTTGACCATGATGCATATGCTACTTGACAAAGAACAGAGCTGGTGTTCATTGTGACGCAACCTCTGTTCTGATTAAACTGCCGGTCCTAACAAAAAAAAGCAAAGAAAAAAAAAAAAAAAAAAAAACGAACAAAAAAAAAAAACGATCTCTGGCACCGGCAAAAAAAAACAACAACAACAACAACAAAAAAAAAAACAATTAACCAACAAAAAAAAAAACTAACAAAAAAAATTCTACTTTTGCAAACAGGTATTTTACCGGCAATTACCGTTTTTACCAAATCAATGGTTGGATTTTGATTTTCTTTCCGTGGGTGGTAAAAATACCATAGAATTCCTGGTGGAATGTCTGTGTTAGAGACCATGGATGGACGAACACAACCAGACTGGGGACTGCTGATCAGTCTCAGCCAGATGACGAAAGGCAACAACTAATCATGGGCTCGATGATTCTGTTCCCACGACAGAATGCCGACAGAGGCATCGCTAGTGAAGGCTTACGTTCACCCTTGTCTCCTCCGCCCTCATCTCTTCTGCCCAGTGTCTATCATCTCTCTTAGTTCATTGCTGTAATCTCCCTCTCTCTCTGTCACACACACACACCCACACCCACCCACGTGCGCGCGCGCACACACGCACACACACGCACGTACGCTGCCGCCCCCCCCCCCCCCCCCCCCCCCCCCCCGCGCACACACACACACACACACCGAACACAATGTCATCACTTAAAATGCGCAAAAGGCACTCCCACGTAAGAAGAGTCTTGCCCACAGTAAGATCTTTCTTTTTTTTTTTTAAACCAAGCGCCGTGCACATACTTCACAATCTAAGCTGGCTCTGTGTTTTACATACATCAAGGACAACGCTTTAACCACTGGCTCACCTCAAACCCTGCCTGACTCCACTCTGGCTCTTAACTACTTCACGTTTACCAAGACGACGAGGCCGAACTGACTGAGCTGGTCCTCAGTCACCAAGGTCACCGACCCATCCTGACTAAACCACTCCACAACCACTATGGCGACCAGTCCATCCTGACTAAACCACTCCACAACCACTATGGCGACCAGTCCATCCTGACTAAACACTCCACAATCACTATGGTGACCAGTCCATCCTGACTAAACCACTCCGCCTAGCAGAAATGACAGCACAGACCACACAGAACAAAGGAAAATCATCCCCCCCCCCCCAACCACCCCCCCCCCCCCCAAAAAAAAAAAAAAAAGCTTGCCTATATGCCCCCGTACTGGGCACATCTACACAGCAACAACAACTGGGAAAATGAACAAATCGAGGGTTGACAGCCAGAACCCAGTATCTCTCTCTCTCTCTCTCTCACACACACACACACACACACACACACACACACACACATATATATATATATATATATATATAAATAAAAGGGAGATACTGGGTTCTAGCAGTCAACCCTCGAAATATAAATCAACATTTATTCAAGACAGGCGCAGCCTTTTCGATCTTGAATATTGTTAGACAAGGACGAACAGTTACAACTACAGGTAACCTCGATTTGATTGAAATGACCGTAAACATGAACTGAGGCAAGGAAGAGTAAACAGGAAATAATAAACAAGTAGGCTAACTCTCGCTCCCAATGAAGAAAGCGTGTACTTCATTCTTCGTGGGAGCAAAGAGTTACCCTACTTGTTCATGATTTATTCTATGATCAGCTAAACCACATGCCTAGTACACTGATTAATGTTCTCAGTAATCACCAAGATGCCCGGAACAGAGGGACTAAACCACTCCACCATCATTAAGGCGACTGGTCCTTATCGCTTTCAATGTGGGGGTGACTGCAGGCGGGAAATTGAAACGAGAGTGTGAAAACAGAATTACTGCGCCGCCAAACGAAGGAACAAACGAATTTCAAAACAGACACAATGTGTTTAAACCTATTGGGTCTTCTTCAGTCAGGACAATAACATTCAAAAACAATTTTTAAAAAAAAAGAAAAAAAAAAAAGAAGAATAGAAAGTCGCTTATCTCTATTTCTGGGTGCAAAAATACAACCACGATAGTAACTGGTCTATACTGACTATAACTACTCCGCTGTCAAAATTGAGAAGTAGACAGTCACTTTTTTTTGGGTGCAAAATACAAACACGATAGTAACCCGGTCTATACTGACTATAACTACTCCGCTGTCAAAATTGAGAAGTAGACAGTCACTTTATTTCTGGGTGCAAAATACAAACACGATAGTAACTGGTCTATACTGACTATAACTACTCCGCTGTCAAAATTGAGAAGTTGACAGTCACTTTATTTCTGGGTGCAAACGATACAGACTACGATTGAGAAGTAGACAGTCACTTTATTTCTGGGTGCAAAATACAGACACGATCTATACTGACTATAACTACTCCGCTGTCAAAATTGAGAAGTAGACAGTCACTTTATTTCTGAGTGCAAAATACAGACACGATAGTAACTGGTCTATACTGACTATAACTACTCCGCTGTCAAAATTTTGAAAGAGAAGAGGTTACGTACCGCCAAGGATACAGACAGAGACAGAGTCCTGTACTGTGTCCTTGGCGGTAACTAACCCCTTCTCTTTCAAAATTTTGCTTCGTTTTCCACCCTCAGTCACTTCGTTTTGAAACCTACTCCGTCAAGCCAGTACATTCACACTACCTGAAGCACTCGTGTGCGTCCAATGACTAAACACGAGCGCTCTTACGGCGACGACCTTCCACATGAGCTAAATCATGCTTTCGTACGCACAGATGTTTACCGTGATCAAGGCCACAGATCCGCTTCAGCCAGCCTTTTCACAATCCTCAGCACTACAAATCTAACAATTACCAACAGAACCGATCCTCAGCCACTGAAATCATTCACAATCATCTACAGAATAGATCCTCCATCAATTAACCTTGCTTTCACCATCATCTACAGAACGGATCCTCCGTCACTTAATCTTACTACTTTCACAATCATCTACAGAATAGATCCCCCTCTCCCCCTCCCCTCCCCCATCACTTAACCTTTACAGTCATGAACAGAAAAGATCCTCAACGGTTGTAACAGCGTTGCAGCCCAATCGTTGCAGCGTTGCGCTGGTTACACCGGCCCACAATAATCTAGTGGACTGCACAACCACTGCTCATCATCATAAGCACCCCCCCCACTAACTTTTGGCTGTGGACTCTAGATCCTGCATGCACAGGGTGACATGTCGTCAGGGGCTAAACACTTCACACAGCCGTAAGGATGACACTTCCTCGTTTGCCATACAACACTTTACGCTCCTTCCAAGATGACACTTCCTCCTTCGTTGGCTAAGCACTTCATGGTCGCAAAGTTGACACTTCCTCAGTCGTTAAGCACTTCACAGTCGCAACGATGACACTTTCGTATGGGCTGAACCACTTCACGTGTCGCTTACGATGGCACATCAAATCCTGGCTAAACACTTCACGATCTTGAAGACAGCACACCCTGGTTGGCCAAACACTTCACAGCGGTTAAGATGACACGTTCCCCTTTGCTAAATATTTCACAGTCCTCGAGATGACACGTCCTCACTGGCTAAACACTTGAAGTCATTAAGATGACATGCCCCCCTTAGCTACCTATTTCACAGTGGTCACGATGACACGTCATCATTGGGTGAACATTTCACAGCGGATAAGATGACACGTCCTTTCAGCTAAACACTTACAGTTAAGATGACACGTCCTCCTTAGCTAAACATTTCACAGCGGTTAAGATGACACGTCCTTTCAGCTAAACACTTACAAACAGTTAAGATGACACATCCTCCTTAGCTAAATATTTCACAGTGGTTAAGATGACACGTCCCCCCTTAGCTAAATATTTCAGCAGTTAAGATGACATGTCCTCATTGGGCTAAACACTTCACAGTCATTAAAGATGACACGTCCTCATTGGCTAAACACTTCACAGTCACGAAAGATGACACGTCCTCGTTGGCTAAATATTTTACGGCGGTTAAGATGACACGTCTTTTCAGCTACACACTTACAAACAGTTAAGATGACACGTCCTCCTTACCTAAACATTTCACGGTAGCTAAGAATGATGACTCAATCCCCACTGGCTAAAACTCTTCACAGGGGCTACGATGACACGTTTTCCTTCACTCAACACTTCGCACCACTTCAGATGACAGGCGTTCATGGACTAAAACGGATATCACAGCGGGTCAAGAGGACTCCTGCTCCTCTTTCTTTTCTGGCGATTCTCGCGAGTGGTGTTCCGCGTCCGGCGGGGGCCGGGGCCGCTCTCTTGGCACTGCCAGCGGAGTCTCTGTCATCCTTCCCTCTCTTCTTCCCGTTCCTCCCCTTCTGGTGTGATCGGTGTTGCTGCTGCTGGTGATGGTGCTGAGGGTTAGGGTGGCTCTCTGCCTGCAGACGTTTGCTGCTTCCGCTGCTGGTAGAGCAGCACGTTGTCCTGGTTGGCCGTCTTCCAGAGAGCGGGCAGCTCGCTGGCCACACCCAGCGACTCTGGAACCCAAAGGATGTATGGTCATCAGCATCGTCTGTGGACTTTGAAGCAAACTTTCAGTTTAAGTCTGACGTGGTCAAAATAAATATTATCTAAACCCGTGCGAAGGGGACTAGAACGGGAGGGAAGATGGGGGGGCAGGGGGGGGGGGGGGGGGGGGGGGGGGGAGAGAGAGAGAGAGAGGGGGGGGGGGGGGGGGCGAAGGGGGCGAGAGGGAGAGAGAGACAGATGATAATAATCACATGTACCGATATACGTACTGTAGAATACTCAACGTAAAGAAATGAAACAAAACGAAATATCAGAGAGAGAGAGAGAGAGAGAGAGAGAGAGAGAGAGAGAGAGAGAGAGAGAGAGAGAGAGAGAAAACAGAGAGAGAAAAAAAAAAACAGAGGGAAACAGAGAGACAGACAGGCAGAGAATATGGTTTGTACGTGTGTGCGTGAGAGAGAGAGAGAGAGAGAGAGAGAGAGAGAGAGAGAGAGAGAGAGAGAGAGAGAGAGAGAGAGAGAGAGAGAGAGAGAGAGAGAGAGAGAGAGCTCTATTGTCCCATTCTCATCCACCATTACGGTCCAGATGGGTACAGGGCGTGGGGTTGTGTCATAGTTGTGAGGCCGACGAGAAGAATGGAGAACACCACACTACCTGAAGATCCCGCTAAAGGGGGAAATCGATTCCAACCTGAAAGAGTTCAGCAAAGAAAGGATATACTTGGGGCGCGCGCGCGCGCGCGCGCGCGCACACACACACACACACACACACAACCCACACACATACGCACAACACACACACACACACACACACACACACACACACACACACACACACACACACACACACACAGAGTGCAGCTCTCCCAACGACGCGCCTCAAGTGGACCTCTCTAATTGCGGGACTTTCATAGCACGAGGATCCCCTACAGCGCGGGGGTATTACACAACTCGTTGCGTCAGGGTTAATGCTAATGCACCGCTAATGCACCGAGTACACTTCGCTTACCTGAGTGAGGATTGCAGTTGGGTGGCAGAGACATGAAATTATGTTTCACAGAAT
>JADBJO010000125.1:427453-452453 GCA_016801955.1 Conus betulinus | reverse complement strand
ATATCGGACTTGTGGTTTGGCCCATCTGAGTTTGAGTTTTTTTTGTGGAGCCAATATACCATTTATTTGGATGAATTCGGCACTGCAGTACATACATTACATTGGCGTTTTGCATGTCAGATGCTGCTTTAATTTTCCAGCATCTGTTGTCCCATGGACTTTTAAAAGAAAGAAGGGTAGAAGAGTGTTCACAAGTGTCGCATCTTTTAGCAGCGCACGGAAAAAGCCAGGTTTGTTTTGAGGGCCGTGTAGTGGAAATCTTCTAGGGACAGTGGGTTTAAAAAATTTCTCCTAAATTCTTACGCTTCCTTTCTGCTGCTGAAATGATAGTATTTTTTGGGAAAATTTCTTTATTCTGTTGGTTAGCATACAAGATGTGCAGATCTTTGTGACTTTCTCTCTTTCTCTCTCTTTTTCTCTGTGTTCTTGTCTTAGCCTTTGTGTTTCTCTCTCCCTCACTCTCTAGTCCTTTCTCTTTCTCTCTCTCTCCCCCCCCCACCCTCTCTCTCTTTTTTCCTTCCTTCCATCCATCCTTCATCTACCCCCATCCCTAGACCACACACCCCTCCCCCCCTCCTCCTCGGTTTCCCATCCTTTCATTATTTGTTCTGCCAGTTGTTCCGCGACCACCACCGTTCCCCATCCCCCCCCCCCCCCCCCCCCCCCCTCTCTCTCTTCTTGCATTGAGTTTGTGTTCTGCTTTGCAATGCTCAACACTAAACTGTTTCCTTGACTCTGTTTGCTAGCTGATCACAATATCCTGATGATGAAGCCTGTGGGCGAAAGCTCGAGTTTTAATGTTTGATTTTCGCCTTGTGTGGAGAAAAATGTGGGAACTTGTTTTTAACCTTGTATATTTTTAGTCTGCCTGTTTCCATTGTTTGGTTGTGGTGCGGGCGGGGGGGGTGAATAGAGAGAGATAGAGAGAGATGCACATGCACGGGCGCGCGGGGGGGGGGGGGAGACAGACAGAGAGAGACACACACACACACACACGCGCACACACACACACACACACACACAATGCTGGCTAAAAATTCTTCGGCCATTACATTAATGGCGAGAAAGACAAATAAATTGAGGAAAAAAAGAAGGGCAATATATGAGGGCAATATATTATAAATATAAAAACCCTTCCCTAGCAGCTTATAGGAATCATCGTAATCCATTCTGAAGACAGATCCATTCATAGTGCCTGCTCCGAGGCCTTTCGTCCGCTGGATCGGACTGATCAGGGAGGCACGGCTACTCGGCAAGTGTGTGTGTGTGTGTGTGTGTGTGTGTGTGTGTGTGTGTGTGTGTGTGTGATAATGCTCTCTTGATGTCCTGGGCTCCGCACCTGTAAAACACACTGCAGTTACAAACCGGAGACGGTAAAATACAAGAATTGAAACAAGAAGTCTTTCCAAGTCTGCATACTTCTGTGTATCTCAAGACACATTTTCGCTAACTGAACAGCTTCCTCAGTCCAGGGTACAACGATGAAAGCTTCATATCTACACCCACTGCCCCAACTCCCACCCCAACGTCCTCCCCTCTTGAACTCTGACCCGGTGAAGAGAGATTTAAGAACAGCTACCACCAGACAACCGACACCGCTGAAATCTCGCAGGAGGTTTGGCGTGATGCGGACGTTTACACATGAGATCACGAGATGTCAAGAAAGACCTTCTAGTACCCCCCCCCCCCCCCCCCCCCCCCCCCCCCCTTTCTTTTTCAAGCAAGAAGTATGCCTAGAAGCGCGAAGCGACACAAACATTCTGCACACACACACCCTCCCCCCCCCCGCCCTTTTTTTTCCGCGGCTTGAAACCCTTTTCTGTCCACCCCCAGCAGCAAACGGGTACCTGATTCAGTTCAAGAGAGGTTTAAAACGGTGGAAGGAGAGGAGTGGGGTGGGGGGTGAGGGATGGGCTCCGCTCTCCGAAATGCCGTGCCACAGACACACAGTGAATCCCTCGCAGTTCACTGCGGCCATCAGGCAGTGGGACTTTAACAAAACTTTAACAAAAAAAAAAAAAAAAAAAAAAAAAAACCTCAGCAAAAGACTGTTGTAAACGATTCAAAGAGATAACCAAGCCCTCCCCCTCCTCTACCCCCCCCCCCCCCCCCCCCCCCCCAAAAAAAAAAAAAAAAAAAAAAAAAAAAAAAAGCGTAGAACTCGGGTTGTATTGTCTAGTGCCTCTCACGCCTGGAGACTTCTCTGCGACAAAAAAGTGACAAAACTGCCCGCAGCCAAAGCTTGGTTTGCTAACGCCCGAAAAGGCAGAGAGAGAGAGAGAGAGAGAGGGGAAGTGCGTTCTTTCTCTCCCAGTCGCCCACGGAACTTGGCATGAGGTCAGAGAATGTGTGAGCTGGCGTGCCTGAGAGCTAGCCGTCAGTCTGTCTGTCTGTCTGTCTGTTCTGGGAGTGACAATCGTCAACTTTAATGTCGTTAGGTCTCCAATACCATTAGGGCCTTGCATGAATCTGCTTGCAAGCAACAGTAGACTGCGCGAAGACAGTCACACTGCTTCACCAAGTCTCAGAGAGAGAGAGAGAGAGAGAGAGAGAGAGAGAGAGAGAGAGAGAGAGAGAGAGAGACAGAGAGACAGACAGAGAGAGAGAGAGAGAGAAACAGACAGACAGAGCGAGATCAACAGAATGAGACAGACAGACAGACGGGACAGACAGACAGAGGGAGGAGAGACAGACAGAGAGAGAGAGAGAGAGAGGGGGAGAGAGAGACAGAGACAGAGAGAGAGAGAGAGAACGAGGGAAAAAAAGACAGAAGTAATCATTATCTACCTAACAGCAACACACACGTCTTTGGTTCACTTAAGACAGTGTTAACTCTTGCACTGAATGCTACAACACATGCATCAAAACGTTGGTGGTAAATGTTTAAAGGGAATTCACACAAAGACTCTACTGAATTAAAAAAGCAAACAAAAACAAAAAACAAACAAAAAAAAAGGTAGATGCGATTGTGATCTTAACGTGAAAATCAAAAAATGTCGTGGGAAAGCAATGAAACCCACTCAAAACAACACCAACACAAACATTAAAGAGTTTACACACAATATAGTTAATCGTAAGTTAATGCAGTACACAGACACACACCAGAAAAAGTATAGTCTTTCAAGCTGTCCTTCTCCACCCCCACCCCCGCCCTCCTCATGTATGCGCGCGCGCCCGCACACACACGCACTCACACACACGCACACCACACACACACACACACACACACACACACACACGCACGCACGCACACACATGCACACACACATGCACTCACACACACTTAACGGACAAGAGAGACAGAGAGAGGGGATGAGAGCAGGTAGGAGAGAGAGAGAGAGAGAGAGAGAGAGAGAGAGAGAGAGAGAGAGAGAGAGAGAGAGAGAGAGAGAGAGAGAGAGGACAGAGAGGAGGAGGAGGAGGAGGGAAGGAGGATAACAGTGCGGTATCTTTTCACCTCGTTTTCAAATGAAACGACGTAAATTAGAAAGATTTAAAGAAACAGAACGGAAAACGAAACAAAAACAAAAACACACAAGATGCAAAGCATATAAACGTACTCCCAGTTTATCCTGAATACGCGTGATATATTCCATAAAGAGGAAAAACCGTCTTTGGGCTGGTGTAAAAACGTTAGTAATGGCTATTCTGGTAAACATAAGCCATCATCTGTGACCTATAATGAACATACTTACAAATTCTTTGAAAGATCAGCCAAGAACTTTCTAAGATTTTCCATCAAGAAGAAAAAACATTATGGGCCATTAGCAAAAGCTATAACGGTAAACTTAAACATCGGGCACATCTGACCCATAATGAACATACCTACAAATTTTCAGAAAGATCGGCCACGTACTTCCTGAGATATTCCATGAAGAAAAAAAACCCGTTAGGGGCCGTTATAGCCGTTAGTAACGATTATAACGGTAACCTAAAACATCGGGCATCACCCGTGACCCATAATGAACATACCTACAAATTTTAAGAAAGATCGGCCACGTACTTTCTGAGATATTCCATAAAGAAGAAAAACCGTTATGGATCGTTATAGCCATTAGTAACGGCTATAACGGTAAACTTAAAACTTTGGGCACATCCGTGACCCACAATGAACATACCTACAAATTTTCATAAAGATCGGCCACGTAATTCCTGAGATATTCCATGAAGAAGAAAAACCGTTATGGGCCGTTATAGCCGTTAGTAACGACTATAACGGTAAACTAAAACATCGGGCATCACCCGTGACCCATAATGAACATACCTACACATTTTCAGGAAGATCGGCCATGTACTTTCTGAGATATTCCATAAAGAAGAAAAAACCGTTACGGATCGTTATAGCCATTAGTAACGGCTATAACGGTAAACTAAACAGTCGGTCATGATCCGTGAACCATAATGAACCATAATGAACAAACCTACAAATTTTCATAAAGATCGGCCGAATACTTTCCGAGATATTCCATAAAAAAAGAAAAAACCATTATGGGCCGTTACAGCCGTCAGTAACGTCTACAACGGTAAACTAAAATATCGGGCACCATCCTTCGCCCATACTGAACATACCTACAAATTTTCAGGAAGATCGGCCGAGTACTTTCTGAGATATTCCATAAAGAAGAAAAAACCGTTATGGGCCGTTATAGCCGTTAGTAACGGCTATAACGGTAAACTAAAACATCGGGCATCATCCGTAATCCATAGTGAACATACCTGCTAATTTTCAGAAAGATCGGCCAAGTACTTTCTGAGCTAGTCCATTAAAAAAACGTTACAGGCCGTTACAGCCGTTTGTAACGGCTATAACGGTAAACTAAAACATCCGGCATGGCATCATCCATGACCCACAATGAACATACCTGCTAATTTTCACAAAGATCGGCTAAGTACTTTCTCAGATAGTCCATGAAGAAGAAAAAACCGTTACAGGCCGTCACAGCCATTAGTAACGGCTATAACGGTACACTAAAACATCGGGCATTATTCGTAACCCATAATGAACATACATGCTAACGTTCACAAAGATCGGCCATGTACTTTCTGAGATATTCCATAAAGAAGAAAAAAGCCGTTACAGGCCGTTACAGCCGTTAGTACCGGCTATAACAGTAAACTAAAACAAGGGCATTAATCGTGACCATAATGAACATACCTAAAAATTTTCAGAAAGATCGACCACATACTTTCTCAGATATTCCATAATGAAGGAAAACCGTTACAGGCCGTTACAGCCGTTAGCAACGGCTATAATGGGGTAAACTAAAACATGGGGCGTCATCCGTGACCCATAATGAACATGCTAATTTTCACAAAGATCGGCCAAGTACTTTCAGAGATATTCTATAAAGAAAAAAAACCGTTAAAGGCCGTTAGTAACGGCTTTAACGGTAAACTAAAACGTCGGACATTATTCGTGACCCATAATGAACAATCCTACAAATTTTCAGATATATCGGCCTAGTACTTTCAGAGATATTCCACAAAGAAGAAAAACCGTTACAGGCCGTTACAGCCATTAGTAACGGCTATAACGTAAACTAAAACATCGGGCATTATTCGTGACCCATAATGGACATACCTACAAATATTCAGAAAGATCGGCCATGTACTTTTTGAGATATTCCATAAAGAAGAAAAACCGTTACAGGCCGTTACAGTCGTTAGTAAGGGCTATAACGGGGTAAACTAAAGCATCGGGCTTCATCCGTGACCCAGAAAAGAAAAAGAAACACCCGAAGGTGCTGGGGAGGACCCAGAGAATCACTGTCTCCACCTCCTTTAGAGCAGTCCTGTACCATCCTCGGAGGCCTGCGCTGTGTTGACGACGGGTACAGGCACGCGCAGGACATTCCATTAAGATATCAAGGGACACAACTGCTCCTGAACAAAGGTAAATCAGACTACAGGATGCAACTCACAACAGCCTTAAAGTAGCATCCCCATGGGTATACCAGCCCGTATTTCATGACTGCAGAACCCACCGGCGAAAAACACCAACCTCCAGCTGTCGATCACACCCCACAGACCCAACCACTCCTGCCCACACGGACAGTGACCAATAATGAACATACATGCTAATTTTCACAAAGATCGGCCAAGTACTTTTTGAGATATTCATAAAGAAGAAAAGCCGTTACAGGCCGTTACAGCCGTTAGTAACGGCTATGACGGTAAACTAAAACATCGGGCATCATGCTTGACCCATAATGAAGATACCTACAAATTTTCAGAAAGATCGGCCAAACAGTTTCATCTGGAGCGAGTGGAACACATTTTGACCATGGACGGACGGACAGACACACAGACAGCATTTCTTCGTTGCCATTTTAAAGTACTCCCTGTTCTTTAAGAACTGAGAGTACAAAAAGAGCACGTGTAGAGAAGGTAACCCGAACACAGACAGACAAAAGACGACGACCACGACCAACTCTGGGAAACGCCGATATCGGCTGATCAGGATCTCTGGACTCCAATAAACACTCCATTCTACCTCTCCCTCCAACCCCCTCCCCTCACCCCACCATCCCCATCCACCCCCTGACCCCCCCCCCCCCCCCCCTCCCTCACTTCCCCTCTACCTACACAGTGTGTGTGTGTGTGTGTGTGTGTGTGTGTGTGTGTGTGTGCGCGCGTGCGCGCGCGCGTACGTGTGTGTGCGAGCGTGCGTGTGTGTGCGTGTGTGTGTGTGTGTGCGTGCGTGTGTGTGAGTGTGTGTGTGTGCGCGCGAGTGTGGGATGAGGAGGGCCACGGTCCATCGACGCCCTCCGACAACTTTGACAGATTGGAAGGGGATGGCGTTCAATGAGGCATGACCTCCCCACCAGTGCGGCCTCGGCCCGCGGGGGTCAGGGAGGTCAAGGAGGTCTGGGAGGTCAGGGAGGGTCAAGCAGGGATGTCCAGGCGAAGCAGTACGGCTCAGTGACCGCCGGCCTGTTTAGCGCGATCAGGGCTGACGGGACGAGGTGACGTCATTTGGGGTTTCTTGAGCTTCGCTAAGTCCGGGACCGGGGAGGCCCGGGTCACAGACGGCAGGGGGGACGGGGCCGCACGGCGCACGCGCCCCGGGGGGGGAGACAGATGTGTTTCAAGACGAGAGAAGCTATGTAGTGAGCAGGGCCCGGAAGGGGACACGGGGGGGGGGGAAGGGAGGACGAGTACGGAGAGAGGGGGACAGGGTTGTGGAGAGTAGGGGGGGGTGGGGGGGGGTGGGGGGGGGGGGGGGGGGGGGGGGGGGGGGGGGGGGGGGGGGCGCGGAGAGTGGGGTGGAGGGTAGGAGAGTCCCCTGTGCGGGGAGGTGTGAGGGTGTTGTGTGTGAGTAGTGTGGAGGGGGGGGGGCACGGTACGTGGGGGGGGGACGGGGGGGGGAGGAGGGAGGAGGGGGGGGAAATCGGGGGACTGAGAGCAGAGAGTGAGACAGAATGGAAAAAGAGAGGTGATGCTAGAGAGAGAGGGGAGACGGTCAAGAGACCCCTCGCGCAAGAGGAGACAGAGAAAGGGAAAGGAGGTCAAGAGGAAAGTTCAATGAGGAGAAGAGGGCGCATCGGGAGAGAAAGCCGGGGGGGGTGGCAAGAGAAGAGTACGGGGAGGTCAGGGAAAGGGTCAAGCCGAGGATGTCCAGGCGAAGGAGAGTACGGGCAGTGGAGAGCGGCCTGTTTGAGACAGTGAGCGTGACGGGAGAGGTGACGTCATTTTGGGGGTGTCTTGAGCTTCGCTAACTCCTGTGAGAGAGAGAGAAGAGAGCGAGCGTGAGAGAGAGAGTGTGTGAGGTGTGTTACGAGAGATAGAGAGAGAGAGAGAGAGGAAGAAGGAGAGAACGGGGCACCAGCAACATATCACTGCTGCAAAATCAGCCAATAGATATGTAAGAGACACAGACACAAGGGCGGCAAGAAGGGGGGCGGGGGCGTCTGGGGGGGGGGGGGTGGGAGGTGGGGGGGGGGCAGAGAGGACAGAGGGAGAGAGAGAGAGCCAGGGGGGAGCAGAGAGAGACCGACAGACAGACAGATAGACAAAGAAACAAGAGGAGGAGGAGGAGGGGTGGGGGGTGGGGGTGGGGGGGGGGGGGGGTAACAGACACACACACACAAACAGACATAGAGACAGACACGGCGCAATGAGAAAACTGCAAAGAGAACGAAAAAAAAGATCGACAGTAGGGAGCGTGGCGATGCAGGGCAGAGGGAGGATGTGAGAGAAAAAGTATCTAACCGAAGAAAAAGCATGTTTGACGCGTTTGGTTACTAGCACGTCCATCCCACCCCCTCCCTCCCCATCCCACACACACACACACACACACACGAAACACACAAGTCTTCGAGCCGAAGTTCAAATCACCATTTCGATTACTATTATTATCATTATTATTATTAAATTCAATACTTATATATATAGCGCCTATTCTCAGCTAGAGACCAAGCTCTATGCGCTTTACAATCCACACTCGTTTACACAACGGGCTGCCTACCTGGGTAGTGCCGACTGAACAGCTGCCAGCTGGCGCTTCATTCTGTCGCTTGCCGTGTCATCCAGTCAATATCGTCCAATATGGTTCACTCCATTTCCTTACTTCCTTCATTCTGTCCATTTCTCACGCTGGGTGCATGCTATGTGTAAACGTGTCATCCACCCTCCCCCACTGTACTGAACAGAAGAAATGAATTGGACACATTCCTACCTTCCTGTGTCACGTATCATGCAACAACAACAACAAGATTTCTGTAAATCTGAACAGGCTTCCTGTGAGGGAAAAAAAAATGTTGACTGGAAGGTGCAGACACTACCAACCACTCAAGGATGGATTTATTCATTTCTATGTTTGTTCGTTCACATTGTAGCACTGATCCTGGATCGACTGATTTAAGAAAAATAAAGAAAGTTGTCTGAAATGCATTGGAACACACACACACACACACACACCACACACACACACACACACACACACACATACATACAACATAAACACACAACACACACACACACACACACACACACACACACACACATATATATATATATATATATATATATATATATATATATATGTATGTATATAAAGAGAGAGAGAGAGAGAGACAGAGACTGAGACAGAGAGAGAGAGAGAGAGACTTGCAATTTTAAGCGTGTTCGATTAACACGGTTATTGCCCTTCTTCTTAGAATAGAAGAAAAAAAACTGCATGAAAGTTGGTGGAAGGAATGGAATGTACTGAACTTTAGTACACCGGCTCTCTCATTCCTCAAACCCCCCTGGCGATGGGGTGGGGGAATTGGGGAGGGGGGTATCTCTGAGTGTAAATTGTGACTCTACCTTCTGGAAACCCTGTGATCGTAATTTCCTCTTGTCTATCACTCTCGCTGGGACTTATCAGTTCGACTATCGGTTTCGCTAGCTTTAATGCCCTCCGCATTCGCCTTCGCTTTAAGGCTGTGGAAGACCAGTTGACACAGGCTAGAACACCAAGGATACATCAAAATGTTATGCTCTGCATAGTCATGCGGGGATTGTCTTCGGTCGTGACAAGCTCCTAGCATACTATCAGTCTCCAAAAATCCCTCGAAGTGTGGCTGCCCACGCGGCGGGATAATCGAAAACGGGTCACACGTAATGTTCTCATACCCAGCAGACGCATATGTACCATAGTGTTCAAGTACTTCGGCTGTTCGGATGATCCCTAGAGTCTTTTAGCCAGGGTATGACGACAACAAAAACAATGACCTCCGCCATTTGTTTGCTTGTTTGTTTCTCCCATTCTCTTGTCATTGTTTTCGAAAGTTCTTCCACCTTTTTTTTTTTTTAGTACCTTCTCTTGTTACGGATTCCTAATATGCCAATTTTGGTTTTCAAACCTTAATTTTACTCCATCGACATGGCAATGAAACTATGAACACTGTATATGCAGTAAACTCCACATGTCCATTTTGCAGTGTCTGTTTGACAACATGGCCTTTTTATTTTGCGTTTTTGTGGTTATGGATCCGCATACTTTTTTTTTTTGATATTTCATTCGCCGTTCAGGTGTTATGTAATGGTGTAGGTAATTATGAATGCGTGCGCGCGCGCGCGCGCGAGCGTGTGTGTGTGTGTGTGTGTGTGTGTGTGTGTGTGTGTGTGTGTGTGTGTGTGTGTGTGTGTGTGTGTTTTGCTGTTGCCGTTTATTCAGGACAGGAGTTTCTCATGTCTGTGATAGGCCCGAAAGGTGCAGGCTGGAATAACACTGAAGCTGAAACATTGTTCGGACTGCCCAGAAATCGGTGTACAGTAAAAAGCTCTACAGCTGCATGACGTGGACTGACCGCTAGTTTGGAGATGCTTTCCAAATGACGTTGAAATTCCGGGTAGTCGCCCCTGATCCGTTTCAGTTCAACATTACCGCCATTGTCATCACCTTTCGCTCAAGCTTGCGTCACTTTGGTCAGTTTCAGTTCAAACACAATCGAACGTTCAAAGCTGTAGTTCAGATTGGCATTATTTTCATCAGTCCTAATTGACGAATCCACAATCTTAATCAATATCATTTTACATTTTGCATTGTCTTCGTCAAGTTAAGTCAGAGTTTGCATCATTTTTTTTTTTCTAACGAAGAATAAACTTTAGCGCAAACACATCTAATCTGGATCAGCTGGTGTTTAAAATTTTGGTAAAAATAAAACAAACAGCATCACGATCAGTCATTGTGCGTACATGCACCATCGTGATCATTTTCTGCTCATATGTACATCGTGATGATCGATGGATGTCAATAAACATGTATGTCACTGTTGATCATTTTCAATTCATGACTCTATCTACAGAATCAGAATGCCCTGTTGGAACTGATCTGTGAAACACAACCTATGTTTTCTAATATTCAACAGAATTGTAATTCTGATGAGAGAGAGAGAGAGAGAGAGAGAGAGAGAGAGAGAGAGAGAGAGAGAGAGAGAGGGGGGGGGGTTTTTAAGAAGGGTTAATACATAAGCTCCTTGACAATTTGTCCAACAAACATCAAACCACTCACTAGACAGACAATCATGACATGCATATGAGAAGTTAACATATGAAACAGACAAATCAAATCGTCGAACTCAGGACAGTTTGAATCATGAACATCATGAACACTTGCACTCACCTCATCGACATAAACTGGCGTGCGCTCACACACACACACACACACACACACACACACACACACACACACACACACAGAGTGAGAGAGAGAGAGAGGAGGAGAGAGAGTGAGACAGAAACAGAGAGCAGCTGACAGAGCAGGTCTGACAGAACAGGCTGACCAACAGGCTGACAGACGAACAGCGGTGTATGTTCCTTGGCATCATATTGAAGACACATATCAAGGCGTGTGGACTGTTAACAGGTGTTCAAATAAGAGAGAGAGAGAGAGAGAGAGGGAGAGAGAGAGAGGAGAGAGAGAGAGAGAGAGAGAGAGAGAGAGAGAGAGACACAGACAGACAGACAGGTAGGCTGACAGACGTGTAGCGGAACATATGCGTGATTCGGGATCATGCTGAAGACACATTAATATAATCAAGATGTGCGGCCGTTAAAACATGTCCAAGTAAGAAATAGAGAGAGGGGGAGGAGAGAGAGAGAGAGGGGGAGGAAGGAGAGAGAGAGAGAGAGAGAGAGAGAGAGAGAGAGAGAGAGAGGAGGGGGGGGGGGGGGGGGGGGGGGGGGGCGGACAAGGCAGGCGACGCTACGCTGATTCCCAGCTCCTCCTCCTTAACCTGGTCAGGCAGATAATGTCGAAGGCCACTATCTCCTCCTCAGTGTATATTAAAGACACAAACTGGAGTTTCTCGCGACCTACTACACCACCACCACACCAACCACCACACATCTCATACCATCTCACATCTTACTTCAAACTACCTGGGACCCCCCCCCCCCCCCCCCCCCCCCCCCCCCCCCGCCTTCCACCATCCACCACTCTTCCACTCCCTCCTTCTTGTATCAACGTCTTCAATCCCTCCTTCTTGTATCAACGTCGTTCCTCCCCTCCTCCTCCTCTCATCATCATCATCACCTCACCATCGTCATCACCCATCAATCATCACATCATCCTCCATCATCACCTCCATCCTTCCACACCATCCTACCCCTTCCCTCCCCTCCTCCCCCCCCCACCCCACTCCCTGCCCCTCCTTCCTCCCCCACCCCCCTTCCCTCCCCCCTGCCCTTTCTCCCCACAACCCCACAACCTACCCTCAACCCAACCCCTGTGCCCCCATCTCCCCTTTGCTCTGACAGTTTGTGGGTAGCTGCTGAAGCCCGCGGCATCGATCAGGGGCTGTTGAAATATGACACTTGAAACACATGGACCCGCATTCCTGGACCCCTGCTCCCTGCCTGCCTGATCGATCAGGGAGGCTGGAGGATGGCGACGAGGGGTTGGAGGGGGGGGGGGGGGGGGGGGGAGGGAGGGAAGGGGAGAGAAGGCAGAGGTCGGGTGGTAGAGGAGGGAGAAAGAGTGGTTTGGTGGGGTGGGGGAGGGGGGAGGTCGGGGCGGGCTAGAAGGGCGGACTACTGGGTTAAACGCGGAGACGAGCGGTTGTGTGGTGTGTGTGAGTGTGGTTGGAGAGGGGGGGGGAGGGGGGGGCGTAGCGTGTGTGTGTGTGTGTGTGTGTGTGGTGGGGGGTTTAGCGTGTGTTGTGTGTGTGTGTGTTTGTGTGGTGTGTGTGGTGTGTATATATGTTTGTGTGTGTGTTGTGCGTGTGTGTGTGTGGTGTGTGTGTGTGTGTTTGTTGTGTTTGTGTGTGTGCGTGCGACAGAGAGAGAGAGAGAGAGAGCGAGAGAGAGAGAGAGAGAGAGAGAGAGCTCGCGAGCACCTAGTATTCTGTGTGTGTGAGTGTGTGTGTGTGTGTGGGTGTGTGCGTTGCGTGCGTGCGCGCGCGCGTGCGTGCGTGTGGTTTGTGTGTTGTGTGCCCATACATGAGTGTGCATGTCCGGTGAGTGTGGAAACAGACGGCGTGCGGGGGGTGGGGTGGGGGGGGTGGAAGTGGGGATGGTGAGTGACCCGAGGATTTTTGCCACCTGGCAAAAGACAGCTTCATCTTTATATTCTCCGCCATCTGTTGCCGGCACACCAAAAAAAAAAGTAAAAAACAAACACCCCCTCCCCCCTCCCCGCCCTTCTCTTCTTTCCTTTCTCCCCCCCTCACCCTCCCCTTTCTTCTTCCCCCATCCCCTCCGCCCTTTCCATCCTACTACTACACTACTAATCCCTCTAAACTACTAATCAAATTCGTAACTACTAACTAAAATCTTAACTCTACTAAAATCTCTCCTCCTAGTCCTAAATACATATTTTCTTAATTCGAAATCTATTTTTTCCATCTAAACTCTACCAACGTACTACTCTACGCCATCTAAATCTAAAAAAAACTAAAAAATCTAAAACTAAAACCGTTATAAAACAACACAAATACTACACCATATTAAACAAAGAAAATATAAACACCTAATAACCCCAACAAAATTACCCAGAAATAAGTCCAAAAAATTTAATGAAATAAAGTTATAATTCATAAGACGAAACCACAAAATAAAAAAATTAATAAAAAAAAAAAAAATCCAAAAACCCTTTCAAAAAAGTAATCTTCAACCGAAAATATTACCATACAAAGATACAAACCCCACTAAAAAAAAAACCGAACACCACAATAAAATCCACTACAAATAAAATAGCCAAACAAAAAAAAACACACCATGCACAAAATAACCAAACATCTAAAAAACACCAGAAAAAACAATAACAAATTATAATAAAATATTATACATAACATCCGAAAGAAAAAATAAAATACCGATATAACAAAGACAAACCAAAAAAATATAATCTGAAACTAAACAAAAATAAAAAAAACCCATCCCGAAATAAAACTACAAAAAACTTAAAATCAAACATAAAATACAAACCCACACAAAAAAAAAACCAAAAAATAAAATAAAAAAAATAAAAATTAAACGGCAAACCCGTGGCCAAGAAGACCGGGGTCGCTGCGCTCGCTCCCTTCCCCCCTCCCCTTCCCCTCCCCCCCCCCTTCCTAAGCTCCCCCTCTCTTCCTAAAACCTTCTTTCTTCTTCCCCCCCTCTCCCCCCCGTTCCTCTTCTCGCCTCCCTTTCCCCCCCCCGTTCTCTTCTTCTCTCCTCCGTCTCTCCCTTCCTTCCCGCTCCCCTCTTCCCCCGCCCCCTCCTCCCTTTCCCTCCCCCCCTCCTCCCCTCAAACCCCGCCTTTCCCTCCCTATTCCCCATCTTCTCTTCCCCTTCCCCCCTCCTGCTCCCAGCCATCCAAACCACTCTCCCTCTCTCCCTCAACTTCCCCCCCCTCTTCTTCTTCCATCTCAATCCCTTCCACTCCCCTCATAACTTCGATCTTCTCGTTATAATAAAAAACCCCCAATCTCCTCCCCCCCTCCCCAAAATCCTTCCCCCCCCCTTATACTAAAATCTCCCTAAATAATCCCTCCTATAAAAAAAATAACTCCTCCCCTCTCCCTTGCCTCCCTCTCCCCCATATCCCTCTCTTCCCCCCCTCTTAAACCCTCCTCCCCTCCCCTTTGATAAATTCCCCTCTCCTCTCCCCCAATCTCCCTTACTCTCTCCTCCTCCCCCCCTTCCCCTCTTCCCCTCCCCCCCCTCTCCCCCCCTCTCCCTCCCAATCCCCCCTCCCCTCTCCCTCCCTTCCTCACCTCTGTTCTCTCTCCCCTCTTCCCCCCAATACTCCCCTCCCCCCCTGCCTCCCTTCCCTAACCTCCCTCTCCCCCCCCCTCCCTCTCTCTCCCTCCTTCCCTTCCCCCTCTTCTTCCCCTCCCTCCCCTTCCCACTTCTCCCCTTCCCCCTCTCTTCCTTCTCTCCCTCCTCCCCTCCTCTCCCTTCCCCCCCTCTTCCCTCTCCTCCCCTAAAAATGAACCTAAAAACACATACCCCATAAACCCCCACAACCTCAAATAAAAAAAAAAACATAACAAAATAAAAACCCCCCCCCCCCCCCCCCCCCCCTTTTTTTCCATAATCTACTAAGACTAAAAAAAGCTACCATCTCTTCCCACTTATAACTAAATAAAAACAATCTAAAACCCCCAATCAATTACCACTAAAATAAAAGTTATTCTACAATACTCCTACATAACCCAATATCCACAAACCCCCTAAATCTGACCCCCTAACCCACCCCAATAAAAATCAAACTAACCCCGCATAAAATACTAAATAATATAAAAACCCCAAAACCATTTGTGTTACATAAAAAAAGGAGGGAGGGATGAAAGAAAAAAAAAAGTAACGTAGGCTAAGGAGAAGTAGGAGGGGGGAGGAGGGGAGGGGGAAGAGAAGGGGGAAGGGGGGAGGTCCAGAAACTTCCCCCCACCGCCTCCTCCATCCCCAACCACCCCCACCCCCACCCTCTTTTCCTCCACTCTCTTTTCAGATTTCCGACCGAGTCTACCGTGTCGAATTTTCTACGGTGTGATTTGGTGACGTCGGGCTGCGCATCAGATTTGTGTGGGGGGGGGGGGGGGGGGGGGGGGGGGGGGGAGCGGAGAAGTGGGGGAAGGAGAGGTAGGTGGGGGGGGGGGGGTGGGGGTTGCAACACATGTGATGACGGGGGAAGACTCATACAGACGATAATGAGCGAGGTAGGGGGATGGCTTTGTTATTGATCCGTGTGTGTGGTGTGGGACTGTGTGTGGGTGTGTGTGCGAGGTGCGCGCGCGCATTGTTATGTGGTGTGGTGGTGTGTGTGGTGTGTGTGTGTGGTGTGTGTGTTATCCGTGTATTACAGACGTGTTGTGTGTGCCCGCTGTGGCTTGTGTGTTGATCACGTGTGTGTGTGTGTGTGTGTGTGTGTGTGTGTGTGTGTGTGTGTGTACAGTGTGTGTGTGGTGTGTGTGTGTGTGTGTGTGTGTGTGTGTGTGTGTGTGTGTGTGTGTGCTGTGTTCTGTGTGTGTGTGTGTGTGTGGTGTGTGTGTGTGTGTGTGTGTACACGTGTGTGTGGTGTGTGTGTGTGTGTGTGTGTGTGTGTGTGTGTGTGTGTACAGGCGTGTGTGTGTGTGTGTGTTGTGTGTGTGTGTGTGTGTGTGTGTGTTAAAGTGCGTGCGTGCGCGCGTGTGTGTTCTTCTTGTTGTTTTTATGTGAATGTATGTGAAATGTCTCCGTATACAAGAGTAAGCGCACACACATGCATGTAACCATTTAACCGTATGTCGTGTTTCAGATTTTCACATACGCGAACCGGTTTCACTTCCTCCGTGAAGGGTAGCAACCATTTCGCCTTCGGGGTTGACGTCTAAATCACGACACCAGCGTGCATGCGCTACGCGACCAGCATATCCTTCACCGAAAACTGGAGAGGGATTTGTCGTGCGTACGTCCACGTCCAAAGCCTAACCAGTCTGAAGCCTCCACCACCAGTCTGAAGTCTCACCAGTCAAGCCACCAGTCTAAGTCTGAGTCTCACCAGTCTGAAGCCTCACCAGTCTAAGTCTCACCAGTCTAAAGTCCAGTCTAAAGTCTCACCAGTCTGAAGTCTCACCAGTCTACTCACCAGTCTGAAGTCTCAACCAGTCTAAAGTCTCACCAGTCTAAAGTCTCACCAGTCTAAAGTCTCACCAGTCTAAAGTCTCAACCAGTCTAAAGTCTCACCAGTCTAAAGTCTCACCAGTCTAAAGTCTCAACCAGTCTAAAGTCTCACAGTCTAAAGTCTCACCAGTCTAAAGTCTCACCAGTCTAAAGTCTCACCCAGTCTAAAGTCTCACCAGTCTAAAGTCTCACCAGTCTAAAGTCTCACCAGTCTAAAAGTCTCACCAGTCTAAAGTCTCACCAGTCTAAAGTCTCACCAAAGTCTAAAGTCTCACCAGTCTAAAGTCTCACCAGTCTCTTAAGTCTAAAGTCTACCCAGTCTAAAGTCTCCCCAGTCTAAAGTCTCTTCAGTCTAAAGTCTCCCAGTCTCAAGTCTCCCAGTCTCAAGTCTCCCCAGTCTAAAGTCTCTTCAAAAGTCTCCCCTCAAGTCTCCCAAAGTCTCCCCTCCCCAGTCTAAAGTCTTAAGTCTTCTAAGCCTAAAGTCTCCCCAGTCTACAGTCTCCCCAGTCTAAAGTCTCACTAGGCTAAAGTCTCTGCTCAGTCTAAAGTCTCATCTCAACGATTTCCTCAGAAGAGGACAGGAACCTGCACAGTCCCTGACTCTAAAAGAGAATGCCTTTTTCCACAACCTGCTAATATCGAGTGGGAATCGAATCCTAGACTTTAGAGGGGAAAAAGGCTGGCACTTTGCCCGCTAGGCCAATCAGCGCATACCCCCCCCCCCCCCCCCCCCCCCCCCCCCACACACACACACACACACACACACCTCTCCTCCCGTTCGGGTGTACAATTTCCTTCGTTCTAGCTGGAGTGTCAACGGTGTGAACAGCACTCATATTCCTCCCCTCCCCCCCCCACCACTCACATTCCCCTGCTCCACCCCTGCGTCTCTCTCTCCCCCGTCCTCCAATATCTGTAGACTGTGACTGTGTGTAATGAGTATGTATTGTGTATGAGCATGTCTTTGGTGAGTGCGAATCTGTGCGTGTGTGCGTGCATGTGGTTGTGTGTGTGTGTGTGTGTGTGTGTGTGTGCATGTGTGTAATTGTGGGTATGTGCGCAAGCGCGTGCACGTGTATGCAATGTGTGTGTGTGTGTGTGTGTGTGTGTGTGTGTGTGTGTGTGCGCATGCGTCCGTGCGTTTGTGTGTGTGTGTGTTTGTTGTGTGTGTGCTCGCGCGCGCATGCATAATTATGTGTGTGTGCGCATGAGTGTGTATATGTGTGAATGATTGTGTGTGTGTGTGTGTGTGTGTGTGTGTGTGTGTGTGTGTGTGTGTGTGTGTGTGTGAGAGAGAGAGAGAGAGAGAGAGAGAGAGAGAGAGAGAGTGTGTGTGTGTGTGTGTGTGTGTGTGTGTGTGTGTGTGTGTGTGTGTGTCTGTGTGAGTGGGTGTGCCCGCGCGTTTATGTGTGGGTGTGCATGCGTGCGTGCATATGTGCATGTGTCTGAGTGTGCATATATGTGAGCGACTGTGTGTGTGTGTGTGTGTGTGTGTGTGTGTGTGTGTGTGTGTGTGTGTGTATGAAAATGTGTGTGTGTGTGTGTGTGTGTGTGTGCATGTGTATGAGTGTGCATGTGAATGTGAGTGTGAATGTGAGTGCGTGCGCGCACGCGTGTGTGTATGGTGTGTGCACGTCTATGCGCTAGTGCTTTACACTCAGCGAGAATGTGCATTCGTGCGCGAAGGTGAGTGTGCGCACGCCGTTGTTAACTAACCGAAGCAATCAATACACATGTTTTCTTAAAGCGCCTGTCCCACACGTGGCCCCTACAACACAATTAGCGTGGGGTGCACGCAGTGTAGGCTGGTATGGCCAGGGTGTGAGGAGGGAGGGGGTGGGGGTGGGGTAGAGGGAGAAATGGGGAAAGGAAGGTCTACAAGGGCTTTAGACTGCATAGGGGTGGGGTGGGGTGGGATGGGGTGGGGTGGGGAGAGAGGAGTATACAAGATCCCAACGTCAACGTGTCCGGCTCACACAGAGGACGCCATGATTCTTACAGGGCATTTTTGACTCTTTTCATCCACGCCAGCACACAAACCGAGAGATAAGCAGGCTACAAACACACCTCTCGTTTCACAATGCTTACAGTTTCATCCGCACAAACAGAATGAGATGCAGTAGTTTACAAACACACTTGCTCATCTCCAACAACCTGCACCTTGATCCTTACCAACGCTGACAGTGTACTCTACTCAAAAGTGAGCCCATAACAATACGCATCCAAGCATCATCATGCACTTATAATCCATACCAACGCGTGTGGAGTGCCCATTCAAAACAAGTTAATAACACAACGACATACACTGGACAAGTTAAACGTTTACGCACACCGACACATCTGTGTACACGATTATAGTCAACGGACATCAGGCAACACATTACGGCTAGAAGAACAAACTCAGTCATGTTTATAATTCCAATTGAAGAAGATCATTCTGGAACAACAACAACAACAACAACAACAACACACACACACACACACACACACACACACACTCGCAAAAATGACAGGGGAGGCTTTAACACGGACCACAGGTCAACCGGGTCTACAGACGGACATTACGTATCACAAACTGGTCCAAGACTGGACACGTATGGAGGACGAGCACTGACCTTTGAAGAACGTCCAGTTGGCGTTGACTGTCTTCAGCGCGTGCATTATCCCATTGTCTGTGTCTGGGTCTGTGTCTATCACTCTCTGCAGCTCCTGGTCAACAAGACATTGTCAGTGTAAGAGCGAAACCGCCTGGTTTGGATTTTTGCATGGTTGAGCCACGGTTTTGGTTTAATTTTGTTTTTGTTTTCATTTGGTTTTGGTTTTTTTTTTTTTCTACGGAACACACAATAAGTTTTATGCTTGTTGCGGCTCTTTGTTTTTTTTTTTGTTTGTTTGTTTTTTTTTGCTGTCCCAGCCTCTCTGCGCCACCCCAGAAGCAGTGCACCCACGCCGCTCATTCCGACCCCCCGTCCACAGCCACAGCCCAGTCGGCCCCGCCGCAGCCCCGGCACCGACAATCCACAGGGAGTAGTCAATGTCAAGTCGTCAAGAGGCAACCCACCGGAGGAGACACTGCACTGCTGCCGAGTCACTTCGGTGGTGTTCAATGGCGCCTGTTCTGATCTAACATACGCAGGACACCACCTACTAAGCCCCCTACTGACGACAATAATTGCTTAGTCGCGGAGCCGGCGCGAGTGAGCCCTCCTCCCCCGGAGGGCGCCACCACGTCCGTCCAACGACAGCCCCCATGGACTCGCCGATACCGGTGACCCCGACGGAACCAAACTAAGACCACAGACGTGGAGAGGACATCGAAATTGAGGTCACTATGACAGCAGGGCATGAAGGGCCACAGAACTTGAGACATTTTCTTTTTTATGTTGATCGATGAGAATGAGGATGATTAAGATGATGCTACGGATTTCCATTTCGGTCTGAGACTACATGACAGGGCTGTACTCTACGCTTCCTTTCATAATATAACCCGGCGTCAACCAGGCCCGAGAGATACAGGCACCTGCAGTGTTGGTCAGCAAATTTGAGCAACACTCTCAGAAACGCATCCATTAAGTGGATGAAACTCGACTGTGTGTGTCCCAGTCTTCCAAATGAGCCCGCAGCAAACTCAACTCTGGGTAGGAGCCGGTCGGGGCAGAAAAAACCCCACATGACTCTGATAGGATTCGAACCCACGACCTCCAGCCGGGAGTCCGCGACGCTAACCACTTCGCCACGGCGACTGGTGTTGCGGCTCTTTGTCGTTGCTCATAGTTTTGATTTCCGTAGAACAGTTATTTGAATAAACATCTATTTCAACCAAACATTTCATTCGGGGAATTCACAGAATGAACGAATGATTGCAGCTGGCAAAACTGTAATTACCATACATCTGCAAAAACAATGGCAGGCTGTTATTACATGGGAGGTACCGTCCTTTCTGTTGTTTACCCGTTTAGTGGGTCAGTGAAAACAGACCAACTCTCAAACGTATTTTAAACCCGAAGTTTTCTTCGGTGTGACTGACACTTTTCTTCATTGCTATCGTTACAACTAGCCAAGTGAACCTGATCTGTCCATTAGGCGACATCGAAAAAAAAAAAAAGAGGCAAAGTTCTGTCTTGTCCGATATGAAGATCCTCGAAACTGATTCATCCCACAAACTATTTTCATCGTTCCTGCCTTTTCAAACTGATCTTGTGACTATCATCACCATCATGTGAAAATACTATGAAGCAGTCGAATTTTCATTCATATAAGCCATTCAAAACGAGAAGAGTTTATGCAAACATGACGGTGATCACTATCAAGGAGCAACTATAATGTGTCTCTCGCCCCTTCTTAGTGGCTTTGATTTTTATGAAAAAAAAAAGCCCATTTTTGAGTCTCGAGTTGAATTAAGTCAGCACAGCCAATACACAACACACGGCTTTTACACTCATAGTGCCAAACACACACACACACACACACACACACACACACACACACACACACACGCACGACCTACCTGCACCTCTTCAGCCCCCATCCCCTCACGGGTCCCTCTCTTCCTCAGCCGGAAGGCGGAGAGCGTGGCGCCCTCTTTAGGGGATAGCACCCACAGGGTGGCGCTCTTGTCGTCCCAGGCTATGTCCCACGGGACGTGGGGGACAGAGAGAGTGTACAGATGGGTGAGAGTGGGGGAGGGGGTGGGACAGTCCCCGGATGACAGCTGGAACACCTCCACTTCCGCCCGGCTGTAACAGAGCGGCAAGGACCCAGAGATTACAATGACACGCAAGGGGATTCTGACATCGCCTGACATAGAGGGAATCTGACATCGCCTGACATACAGAGAGAATATGAAATCGCGTTAGATACACAGGGATTATATGACATACAGAGGAAATATGACGTCGCCTGACGTACAGGGGGACTGCATGACATACATGGGGAATCTGACATCACCCGAACATACAGAGTGAATCTGACGTCGCTTGACATACTGAGAGAATCTGACATCGCCTCAGATATACAAGGATTATACGACATACAGAGGAAATAATGACGTCGCCTCACGCACATGGGGATTGCATGACATACACGGGGAATCCGATATCACTTGACATACAGAGTGAATCTGACATCGCTTGACATACTGAGGGAATCTGACATCGCTGACATACAGAGCGAATCTGAAATTGCTTGGCATACAGAGGGAATCTGATGTTGCCTGACATAACAGGGATTGCATGACATAAAGAGGAAACATGACGTCGACTTACACAAAGGGATTACATGACATACAGAGGGAATCTGACGTTGACTTACACACAAAATTACAATTACATGACATACACAGGGATTACATGACATACACAGGGATTACATGACATACACAGAGAATCTGACGTCGACCTACACCTCTGACGTCGACCTACACACAAAGGGATTACATGACACACAGAGGGAATCTGTCGTCGACTTACACACACAAAGGGATTTCATGACACCCAGAGGGAATCTGACGTCGACTTAACACACAAAGGGATTACATGACACACAGAGGGAATCTGACGTTGACTTAACACACAAAGGGTTACATGACATACAGAGGGATTCTGACGTTATCCGAACAGACAGACAGAATCTGACGTCGCCTGACATACACCGGGATTACATGACATACACAGGGAATCTGACGTCGCCTGACATACACCGGGATTACATGACATACACAGGGAATCTGACGTCGCCTGACATACACCGGGATTACATGACATACACAGGGAATCTGACGTCGCCTGACATACACCGGGATTACATGACATGCACAGGGAATCTGACATCGCCTGACATACACCGGATTACATGACATGCACAGGGAATCTGACGTCGCCTGACATACACCGGGATTACATGACAAGCACTGGTAATCTGACGTCGCCTGACATACACCGGGATTACATGACATGCACAGGGTATCTGACGTCGCCTGACATACACCGGGATTACATGACATGCACAGGGAATCTAACGTCGCCTGACATACACAGGGATTACATGACATACACAGGGAATCTGACGTCACCTGACATACACAGGGATCGCGTGACATACAGAGAAAAATGACATCGCTTGACAATGACATACATGGACACTGCAAGACATGCAGAGGGAATCTGACATCACTTGACATAACTTGTGGAGCACAGAAGGCTGCGAGGAACACAGAACGCTGAAGGGAATCACAGAGTGAGGAGAACACAGAAGGCTGAAGGGAATCACAGAGTGAGGAGAACACAGAAGGCTGAAGGGAGCACAGAGGACTGATGAGAACACTGAAGGCTGAAGGGAATCACAGAGTGGGGGAAACACAGAAGGCTGAAGGGGAATCACAGAGTGAGGGAAACACAGAAGGCTGAAGGGAATCACAGAGTGAGGAGAACACTGAAGGCTGAAGGGGAATCACAGAGTGAGGGAAACACAGAAGGCTGAAGGGAATCACAGAGTGAGGAGAACACTGAAGGCTGAAGGGGAATCACAGAGTGAGGGAAACACAGAAGGCTGAAGGGAATCACAGAGTGAGGAGAACACTGAAGGCTGAAGGGGAATCACAGAGTGAGGGAAACACAGAAGGCTGAAGGGAACACAGGGGACTAAGGAGAACACAGAAGGCTGAAGGGAACACAGGGACTAAGGAGAACACAGAAGGTTGAAGGGAATCACAGAGTGAGGAGAACACGGAAGGCTGAAGGGAATCACAGAGTGAGGGAAACACAAAAGACTGTAGGGAACACCGAGGACTGAGGAGAACACAGAAAGCTGAAGGGAATCAGTGAGGGGACACACAAAATACTGAAGGGAACACGGAAGGTTAGGAGGAATCACAGAGTGAGGGGAACACAGAAGGCTGAAGGGAACAGAGAAGGCTGAAGGGGACATAGAGGACTGAAGGGAACACGGAGGACCAAAGGAACACAGAAGGTTGAATAAACCACAGAAGGTTGAAGGGAACCACAGAGTGAGGGGAACACACAAGGCTGAAGGGATCACGGGAGGACGAAAGGAATCACAGAAGGCTGAAGGGAACACAGAAGGCTAACGGGAACACAGAAGGGTGAGGGAACACAGAAGACTGAAGGGAACACAGAAGTTTGGGGGGTATACAGAATAATGAGGGAACACAGAAGGCTGAGGGGAACACAGACGGCTGAAAGGAACACAGAAGGTTGGGGGTTACAGAAAACTGAGGGAAACACAGAAGGCTGACGGAAACACAGAAGGTTGGGGGTGCACATAAGACTAAGCTTGAGGTGTGTGTGTGTGTGTGTGTGGGGGGGGTGGGGGGGGGGGGGGGGGTATACAGAAGGCTGAAGGGAACAAACAGTGCGCGAGATGCTTCAAGTGACAGTGGAATATTCATAGCAACGAACAGAAAACAAAAAGCAAAACAAAAGCAACTACGACAACAAGAACCTGGGGAACAAAATCGAAGAGAACAACAATGACCGATAGCAACAAAACTTAAAAGCAACCAAGAAGACTGAAGCTAACAAACTGAAGCATGATGTAGATTCTTTAAAAGAAAAAAAAAAGTTGAAGAGAACAAAACATGAAAAAAACAAACAAACAAACACGAAAAAAAATCGACTGCAAACAACAAGGTAAGGTAAAGGTAATGTTGCGTATAGCCCAGCCAACCGCAAAGGGCCATATCAGGGCTGTCAACTCACAAGTCATTCATTCACCCTTAAAAACGCATCTTCTAAAAAAAAAAAAAAAAAAATCACCCGAATTTTTTTGGTTAAAAAATCTTTCCGCTGTAAAAATCTCTCAGATCAGACCAGACCAAAAAAAAAAAAAAAAAAAAAAAAAGTTCATCTTTCAGAAATTAAAAAAAAAAATCACATCAAGTGGAACATCTCTGAACACGGTTTTCAAGAAGAGTCTGCTGTAAAATGCTGATGTCTCACATCATGCAAGTCCCCAACACTCTCTTAAAAGAACACGTTTCATTGTAAGTGATGCATGACATGGAAAAGAACAAAGAAGGGGGCTGAAGCGAACGAGAATGCCTGTAGATTTTGAAAGGGGACGAACAGCAGTGAAAGACAGCCAAGCTAGACCTGATCATTTAATCAGCATCAAATCTGATCGCAGTACAGTTCGTCGCTTTCGCAGTAGTCCGTACCACAAAGCTGATCACCGTTACCACATGCCTGAGTGCATGTTGGAAATCGAAATTCCAGCTTTTTTCTTTTGTCACGGCTCCAGCATTAAGATCAATCAAGCGGAAGAAAATACCTTACCTGGGTTTTTGTGTGTTGTTTTCCCTCTTCCTGTCGATCCCTGCCCCCCCCCCCCCCCTCTCCCCACACTCATCCCCGCACCCTCCCATGTCTGTGTTGTTGTACCGCCACAACTGACTGACTGCCCATTGAAT
>JADBJO010000125.1:414953-422453 GCA_016801955.1 Conus betulinus | reverse complement strand
AGAGAGAGAGAGAGAGAGAGAGAGAGAGAGAGAGAGAGAGAGAGAGAGAGAGAGGAGATGGACAGAGACAAGAGAGAGACAGAGAACAGAGTGGCAGAGAGAAAAACGGCAGAGGGTGAGCGTAGAAGGTAATAACTGCCCATGTGTCTGTGTGTGTGTGTGTGTGTGTGTGTGTGTGTGTGTGTGTGTGTGTGTGGGGGGGGTAATAACTGCCCATGTGCTGTGTGTGTGCATGCGTGCGTGTGTGTGTCAGGGTAGAGGGTAATACCTGCCCATGTGCTGTTTGTGTGTGCATGCGTGTGTGTGTGTGTGTGTGTGTGTGTGTGTGTGTGTGTGTGTGTGTGTGTGTGTGAGTGAGGGTAATAACTGCCCATGTGCTGTGTGTGCGCGCGTGCGTGAGTGTGTGAGGGTAATGACTGCCCATGTTACTGTGTGTACGTGTGTGCGTGTGTGTATATGTGTGTGAGGGGTAGATGTAAAAATAACTACCCATGTGCTGTGTGTGTGCGTGCGTGCGTGCGTGCGTGTGTGTGTGGGGGAGAGGGTAATGATTGCACATGTGCTGTGTATGCGTTCGTGCGCGCGCGCGCGCGTGCGTGCGCGCGTGTGTGAAGGCAGAGGGTAATGACTGCACATGTGCTGTGTATGCGCGCGCACGCGCGCGCGCGCGTGTGGTGTGTGTGTGTGAAATGTGGGTGTTTACGTGCGCGCTTGCTCTTTGTTTTCTCCAATCTTTTCTTTCTTTGCTGCCTTGTGAAATCTTTTGCGTAAGCAACAAAAGTAGCCAGCGCCATTACTGATAATGCAAGGGCCCCCACCTACCCACCTCCGCCTCTCCTGCTCCACTTCTCCCCCCCCCCCCCCCCCCCCCCCACACACACACACACACACCTTCCCACCATCCTATTAACCGTATCCTTTCCCCTTTCCTTCAGCAAAACGAGAATAGTGTGCTCATGCGCGCGCGCGCGCGCGTATATATATATATATATGTGTGTGTGTGTGTGTGTGTGTGTGTGTGTGTGTGTGTGTGTGCGTGCGTGTGTGCGCGCGCGCGTGTGTGTACTCGTAAGAGTGAGTGAATCTGTGTAAGAGTGGTGTGTGTGTGTGTGTGTGTGTGTGTGTGTGTGTGTGTGTGTGTGTGTGTGTGTGTGTGCGTGTGTGTGCGTGCGTACGTGCGAGCGTGCGTGCGTGCGTGCGTGCGTGCGTGCGTGCGTGTGTGTGTGTGTGTGTGTGTGTGTGTGTGTGTGTGTGTGTGTGTGTGTCTGGTGTGTGTGTGTCTATACTCGTAAGTGCGAGTTAATCTCTCTCCCTCTCTCTCTGTGTGAATCTGTGTGTGCGTGCGTGTGCGCGCTCGTGTGTGCGCCTGCGTGCGTGCGTGCGTGCGTGCGTGCGTGCGTGTGTGTGTGTGTGTGTGTGTGTGTGTGTGTGTGTGTGTGTGTGTGTGTGTGTGTGTGTGTGTGTGTGCGTGCGTGCATGCGTGCATGCATGTGTGTCCGCGTGCAGCACTTGAAAGAAGATGATTTGTGAAGATGATATGTTGTTGAATAATTTAAATTGCTAAACATCCGAGCGCCAGCCTGTGTGTGGGGTTCCTAAAGGATCGATACTTCACGCGCTGTTTGGTGCCATTGATGAGTGGACCTGCCACAGTTTGCCAACACCGTCCCACACCTCCCTAATGAGACAACTACCCCCCCCCCCCCCCCCCCCCCCCCCCACACACACACACACACACGACGTCTTCTCCTCCCTTCCTGGTCCTCCTCCTTTCTCACCCACATCCATATATTTCAGACAAGGATCCAAATAGCTCGTGCATTGTCTATGATTAGAAGCATTTCTTCTTTCCTTTTTTTTCCACCCCTATTTCAATAACGGAAAAGTTTTATTTTTTCTTTCTTTTTTTCTTCTTCGTCTAGGAGAATTAAGGGGAGATTACAAGTGTGGATCAGGAGACAGGCAGGGTTGGAGAATAAGACAAACAGAAAGAGACAAGACTGACAAACAAAATCAGACCGACTGAAAAACGGTCAGATACACAGAAAGAGACACACTGAAACACAACCAAACTAAAACCGAGAAGAAGAAGAGGAGGAGGAGGAGGAGGAGGAGGAGGATGAGTAGGATTAGAAGGAGGAGGAGGAGGAAGAAAAAGATGAAGAAGAAACAACAACAACAAACAATAATAATAAATAATAATAATAGCAATGATGGTGATGATGATGGATCATAATATCGAAGATGATGATGATGATGATGATGATGCAACTTTTATTCAAGACTGGCACAGCCTTTTACACTTGAATAAAGTCAGACAAATACAAAGACGAACAATATAATAGTGGGGGAAAAACAAGCGCGGGCCAACAATTCAATTGTCTTCATAATAATAACTTGGCAAAGATTTGGACCTAAGGAGGGGGGAGGGGGGGGGGGGGGGGGGGGAGGGGGGTTGAAGATGGAGAAACTGGGAACATGAAATTAAAAAAAATTTAAATATATATATATATATATATGCTCGGAGCAGGCAATACAAATATATCTGCCTTCAAAAGGGATTACGATGGTTCCCTTATGCAGCTAGTTTTCATATCTGTAATATATTTTCTTAATTTCATGTTCCCAGTTTCTCCATCTTCAACCCCCCCCCCCCCCCCCCCCCCCCCCCCCCCCAGTCCAAATCCAAATCTTGCCAAGTTATTATTATGAAGACAGTTGAGTTGTTGGCCCACGCTTGTTTTTTTTTCCCCACTATTAGATTTTTCGTCTTTGTATTTGTCTGACTTTATTCAAGTGTAAAAGGCTGTGCCAGTCTTGAATAAAAGTTACTCTGTGTTAGGTTTCCTATGGGAGCAAAAGTTACCCCACTTGTTTACTGTTGGTTGATTACTTGTTTTAAGATTCTTGTGAGATGTCCTTTGGAATACATATGACCCAAAGTTGTTGCTCTGGATAATTGATGGCGCCCATGATTGTGCTACTGTCATTTCACTTTCAATGTCCGGGACAAACCTCTCACATCAAGAAGAAAATAAAGTTTCACCCTTCCCACACACTCCCTAACCCGGTGTGCTCAAAAGTTGGTGGTTACGGTAAAAACAGAAACTACCAAGATACCAAAGGACCTGATAGCTGTAGTGAAGGACATCACAGCTTCTATATATTGATCCTGACGGCTGTGGTGAAGGACATTACAAACATTAAAGGAAGCCTGACAGCCGTAGTGAAGGACGTTACACACGCCTAAGGACCTGACAGCTGTAGTGGACATTACGATCATCATAGAACCTGACAGCCGTAGTAAGGACATTACAATCTTAATAGAATCTGACAGCTGTAGTGAAGGACATTACAATCATCATAGAACTTGACAGCTGTAGTGCACATTACAATCATCATAGAACCTGACAACTGTAGTGAGGACATTATAATCATCATAGAACCTGACAGCTGTAGTGAAGGACATGACAATCATCATGAACCTGAAGGACATTACAATCATAGAACCTGATAGCTGTAGTGAGGAACTCGGCAAACACCATACGATTGTAGTCTGTTCCATTTGAGTTCTACCTCGACTGTAGTCTGTTCCATCGTAATTCTGTCACAACTTTAGTTTGCCCTATCTTAGTTTTATCATGACTGTAGCCTGTTCCGTCTGAGTTTTATCACGATTGTTGCGTGTTCCATCTTAGTTCTATCTCGATTGTAGCCTGTTCCATTTCAGTTCTATCACGCTTGTAGCCTGTTCCATCTTAGTTCTGTCACAATTATAGCCTGTTCCATCTTAGTTTTATCACAATTGTAGCCTGTTCCACCTTAATTCCATCACAACTGTAGCCTGTTCCATCTCAGTTCTATCTCGATTGTAGCCTGTTCCATCTTAGTCCTATCACGCTTGTAGCAGTTCCATCTTAGTTCTATCTCGATTGTAGCCTGTTCCATCTCAGTTCTATCTCGATTGTAGCCTGTTCCATCTTAATTCTGTCTCGATTGTAGCTTGTTCCATCTTAGTTCTATCTCGATTGCAGCCTGTTCCATCTTAGTTCTACTTCGATTGTAGCCTGTTCCATCTTAGTTCTATCTCGATTGTAGCCAGTTCCATCACAGTTCTGTCTCGATTGAAGCATGATCCATCCTAGTTTAATCAAGACTGAAGCATGTTCCATCTTAGTTCTATCTCGATTGTAGCCTGTTCCATCCTAGGTTTATCACGATTTGTAGTCGGTTTCCTCTTAGTTTGTGTCTTGATTGTAGCCTGTTTCATATTAGTTGTATCTCAATTGTAGCCTGTCCCATCTTAGTTTTATCACGATTGTAGCCTGCTCCTTCTTAGTTTTATCACGACTGTAGCCTGTTCCATATTAGTTCTATCTCGACTGAAGCATATCCCGTCTTAGCTTTATCACAACTGTAGCCTGTTCCATATCAGTTCTACCTTAATTAAAGCCTGTTCCATCTCTGATTTATCACGATTGTAGCCTGTTCCGTCTTAATTCTATCACGATTGTAACCTGTTCCATCTTAGTTCAATCACGATTGCAGCCTGTTTTATCTTAGTTTTATCACGATTGTAGCCTGTTCCATCATAGTTCTATCTCTATTGTAGCCTGTTCCATCTTAGTTCTATCTCGATTACAGCCTGTTCCATCTAAGATTTATCACAATTGTAGCAAGTTCTATCTTAGTTTTATCACAATTGTAACCTGTTCCATCTTAGTTTTATCACGATTGTAGCCTGTTCCATCTTAATTCTATCTCGATTGTAGCCTGTTCCATCTTAGTTCCATCTCGATTGTGGACTGTTCCCATCGTAGTTCTGTCTCTTTTGTAGCCTGTTCTATGTTAGTTTCATCACGATTTGGGGCTGTTTCCATTTTAGTTCTACGACGATTGTAGCGTGTTCCATCTTAGTTTTATCATGATTGTACCTTGTTCCATTATAGTTCTATGACAAATGTAGCCTGTTCCATATAGTTCTTTCACGATTGAAGTATGTTCAATCTTAGTTTTATCACCATTGTAGCCTGTTCCATCTTAGTTTTATCTCGATTGTAGCCTGTTCCATCTTAGTTCTATCTCGTTTGTAGCATGTTCCATCTTAGTTTTATCACCATTGTAGCAAGTTCCATCTTAGTTCCATCTTGATTGTAGCCTATTCCATCTTAGTTTTATCATGATTCCAGCCTAAGCCTGTTCCATCTTAGTTCTATCTTGACTGCAGCTTGTTCCATCTTAGTTTTATCACCATTGTAGCCTGTTCCATCTTAGTTCTATCTCGACTGTAGAATGTTCCATCTGAATTCTATCTCGATTGTAGCCTGTGCTATCTTACTTTTACCACAAGTGTAGCCTTTTCCATCGTAGTTCTATTTCGAATGTAGCCTGTTCCATCTTAGTTTTATCACAACTGTAGCCTGTTCTATCTTAGTTCTATCTCTATTGTACCCTGTTCCACATTAGGTCTATCCCGATTGTAGCCTGTTCCATCTTAATTCTACCACAACTGTAGCCTGTTCCATCACAATTCTCTCTCGATTGAAGCACGTTCCATCTTAGTTTTATCAAGATAGTAGCCTGTGCCATCTTAGTTTTATCACGATTGTAACCTGTTCCATTTCTATCTCGACTGCAGCCCGTTCCATCCTAGTCCCATCACAGTTGTAGCCTGTTCCATCTTAGTTCTTTCACAATAATAGCATGTTCCATCTTAGTTTGATCACGACTGCAGCCCGTTCCATCTTAGTTCTGTCTCGATTGTAGCCTGTTCCATCTTAATTCTATCACGATTGTAGCCTGTTCCATTTTAGTTCTATGACGATTGTAACCTATTCCATCTCAGTTTTTATCTCAATTGTAGCATGTTCCCTCTTAGTTTAATCTCGACTGTAGCCTGTTCCATCTTAGTTTTATTACCACTGTAGCCAGTTCCATCTTGATTTTATCTCGGTTGACGCATGTTCCATCTGAGTTTTACTACGAATGTAGCCTGCTCCGTCTTAGTTTTATCACAACTGCAGCCTGTTCCATCTTAGTTCTACCACGATTGTAACTTGTTCCATCTTAGTTCTATCTCGATTGTAACCCGTTCCATCTAGGTTCTATCTCGATCGTAGCATGTTCCATCTTGATTCTATCTGGATTGTAGCCTATTCCATCTTGGTTCTATCTCGATTGTAGCCTGTTCCATTTTAGTTTCATCACAATTGTAACCTGTTCCATCTTGGTTCTAATTCGACTGTAGCCTGTACCATCATAGTTCTATCTCGACTGCAGCTTGTTCCATCTCAGTTCTATCTCGATTGTAGCATTTTTTTTTTTAAATTAGATCTATCTTTATTGTATCCTATTC
This sequence comes from Conus betulinus, assembly GCA_016801955.1. Lineage (NCBI taxonomy): Eukaryota > Metazoa > Mollusca > Gastropoda > Neogastropoda > Conidae > Conus > Conus betulinus. Next base: position 416,098 of record JADBJO010000125.1, on the reverse strand, counting down.
CATTTTGGCTCTCTCTCGATCGATTGTAGCAGGTTTCATTTTGGTTCTATCTTGATTGTAGCCTATTCCATCTTGGTTCTCTCTCGAATGTAGCCTGTTTCACCTAAATTCTATGTCTATTGTCGCTTGTTCTATCTCGGTTTATCACGATTGTAGTTTGTTCCATCTTAGCTTTATCACGTTTGTAGCGTGTTCCATCTTAGTTTTATCTCGATTGTAGCCTGTTCCATCTTTGTTTTATCGCGACTGAAGCCTGTTCCATCTCAGTTTTATCACAATTGTAGCCTGTTTCATCGTAGTTTTTATCACGATTGTAACCTGTTCCATCTTAGTTTCATGTCCATTGTAGCCTGTTCCATCTTAGTTTCATCTCCATTGTAGCCTGTTCCATATTAGTTTTGATCACGATTGCAGCCTGTTCCATCTTAGTTTTATCGCAATTGTAGCCTGTGCCATGTTAGTTCTATCTGGATTGCAGTCTGTTCCATTTTAGTTTTATTACGATTGTAGCCCGTTCCATCTTGGGTTCTATCTTGATTGTAGCCTGTTCCATCTTAGTTTTACCGCGATTGTAGCCTGTGCCATGTTAGTTCTATCTGGATTGTAGCCTGTTCCTTTTTAGTTTTATTACGATTGTAACCCGTTCCATCTTAGTTTTATCTCGATTGTAGCCTGTTCCATCTAACTTTTTCATGATGTCAGCCTGTTCCATCTTAGTTTTATCACGACTGTAGCTTGTTCCATCTTAGTTCTATCTCGATTGTACCTGTTCCGTCTTTGTTTCATCACAATGTAGCCTGTTCCATGTTAGTTCTATCTGCATTGTAGCTTGTTTCCATCGTAGTTTTTATCAAGATTGCAGACTGTTCAAAACTGAGTTTTATCACGATTGTAGCCTGTTCGATCTGAGTTTTTATCACGCTTGTAGCCTGTTCCATCTGAATTCTATCTCAAATGTAGCCTACTCAATCTTAGTTTCATCTCGATCGTAGCCTGTTCCATCTGAGTTTTATCACGATCGTAGCTTGTTCCATCTGAGTTTTATCACGATTGTAACCTGTTTCATATTAGTTCTATCTCGATTGTAGCCTGTTCCATCTTAGTTCTATTATATCTATTGTAGCCGGTTCCATCTGAGTTCTATC
>JADBJO010000125.1:399953-409953 GCA_016801955.1 Conus betulinus | reverse complement strand
AAGCGAGAAGAGAGAGAGAAGGGCAGGACACACAGGCAAGGGGGACAGACACAGACACAGGCAGACACAAGACAACCAGAGAGAAGCCCAGCAGCAACAGACACAGGACAAAACCAGAGAGAGGCAGAGAGAGAGAGAAGACAGAGAAAGAAACAGAAGGAAAAGAGAGAGAAGAGAACAGAGAAGGAAAAAAGAAGAGGAAGGGAAGACTTAGGAGACAGAGACGAGAGGAAAAGAGGAAAGAGACCAGAGAGGAACAGAAGAAGAAGAGACAGAAGAAGGAGAAGAGGGACAGAGCAGAGAGAGCAGACAAACCAGAGAAGACCGGAGACCCGAGACCAGAGGAACACAGAGAGAAGAGAGAGAAGAAACAGAGAGAAGAGGAAGAGCGGGGAGACGAAGAAAACAGAGGCAGCGAAAAGGAGAAAGGCAAAACAGATACACACAGACACAAACATACCAAACAGGAGGAAAAATAGAGATATATGACCAGCAGAGGTGATACACTGAGAAAACAAAGATAGACACAGCGCGCACAGAGGAAACTACACGACAGACGAACCCAGACGGACAGAGCCAGATGAGTAGAGGGACAGCGAAAAGCAACAGGGATAGAGAGAGAGCACAGCGAGAGAACGAGACGAGAGAGAGAGAGAGCATTGTGTGGAGGGAGCGACGAGAGAGAGATGAGAGAGAGAGAGGAGTCAGACAGACAGAACAGAAAGAACAAGCACCACCGACAACCAGGCAGACAGACAGATAAAAACCCCAAACACAGACTTACCCCAGATCCTGAGCTACGCACCCGAAATTTCCTCCACGTATAGTAAAACAGCGGACGAACCTGAAAACGCATAAAGTCGGGATTATACAGACAGGATTTCACACACACACACACACACACAACACCCACAACACAACACACCACACAACACACACCACAGATACACGGCGCAACAAGCGGCGCGCACCAGGGAAGAGAGGGAACCAGGGGCATGAGAGAGAGAGACAGAGAGGAGAGAGAGAGAGAGACAGAGAGAGACAGAGGAGAGAGAGAGGGAGAGAGAGTTTGATGAGAGTTAAGACCAGCGATGCAGGAAAGTTTATTCGCATGCGGCCGGAGTAATCTATATATTATATATACTATATATTCTATATATATCTTATACATACATACAGAAGAGGAGGAGAGAGAGGGAGAGTGTGTGGTGTGGTGGTGTGTGTGGGTGTGTGCGGCTGCAGCGTGCGTGCGTAGCGTGCGTGCGTGCGTGCGTGCCAGTGCGGTGCGTGGGGGTGTGTGCGTGTGTGTGGTGTGGGTGGTTGTGTTGGTGTGTGGTGTGTGAGTGATGTTGTGTGCGTGTGCGAGTGTGCGTTGAGCTGCAATGTAAGGGGATGTGGTGTGAGGGTGGTGATGAGGAAGGGAAGGGGTGGGGGGTGGAGGGGTGGAGGGTACGGTATCGGCATCTTAAAAAAAAAAAAAAGAAAAAAAAAAAAAAAGAAATGTACCATAAGTGGACATTATCAGTGACCAAACCAGATTAATCGGGCATGAATTCACATAGCCAAGGATTAACGCACGTACATTTTTTTTTTGTTCTTCTTTTTTTTGTTTGTTTTTTTTGTGTTTTTTTTTTATTTTGTTTTTTTTTTTTTTTTTTTCTTTTTTTTCTTTTTTTATTTTTTTTCTTTTTTTTTTTTTTTTTTTTGTTTTTTTTTTTATTTATTTTTTTTTTTTGTTTCCGCGTATTCCCCTTTTTATTTTTTCACTTTTGTTACCTTGCTTTTTTTTTTTTTTTTTTTTTTTTTTATCTTTTTTTTTGTTTTGTTTTTTTTTTTTATTCTTGTTTCCTCTTTTCTATTTTTATTTTTTTTTATTTTTTTTTTTTTTTTCTCTTTGTTATTTTTCTTTTTCTTTTTTTAGGGGAAGGGAAACAGGCAGAAAGATATGAAGACGATGCCTATGACCTTTAATTGTCTGCAGCTACAACCAAGCCATAAATCAATCAAGGCAGCAACAAACAATAACTGTATATATCGCGTCGAGTCAAAAAAAAAAAAGTTATAAAGTAAACCAAACAAACCAAACCAACAACAACAAAAAAAAAACATCTATCAGAATGAAACATTGCCCAATACAAAGAATCAATAGCGCGAACATTACAAACGATGAACAAAAAAAAAAAAATCATGTGACATCAGCTCAAACGCACTGCATAACCATCTCAATCAATTTCCCCCTCCTCCTTCTAAGGGTTTAAATCCCACACTTCAGATCAATTAGTTCTCTCCCTTCACACACACACACACACACACACACACACACACCCTCCCGCCATTTCCTACCGACCCGCTCACCCGGCCCCTCGATCGGTTGCATGCAGAACCATCGCGGGACGACTGTGATGTCGCTATCGTGTTTCTCCGTCGATAGCGGGGAAAACAAACCCAAACGCGAGTAGAGAACTAAAATTTCCATTGAACTTTTTCTGCGATACATTTCGACTAAACTTCGTGCTATTTTGTCGAGTTAACGTCGATCTGAATTAATTCAATAAAAAAAGAAAAGAAAAAAAAAAAGAAAAACAAAAAACGTCATTCTGCAAAACAACAGGGACAAGCAAATTACATGACAAAACACGACGCGTTTCGATCTCCTAGGTCTTCTTCAGGCGAGATAAACAACATTCAGGACAATGAAAACGAAGAACGAGCAGTCTCTCATCTTCTCGAATTGGGCGCAGCGTGGGCGTTGAACGCAGAAGGAACAATCCCTTACCTTCTCAAATCCGGCGCAAGATAGGCTTTCATTCAACGCCCATCCTACGCCGAATCTGAGAAGATAAACGATTGCTCGTTCTTCGTTGTCACTGTCCTGAATGTTGATTATCTTGCCTGAAGAAGACCTAAGAGGCCGAACCGCCCCGTGTTCTGTCTTGTAATTTGTTTGTCTCGGTTGTTAGGCGGACTCACTGGTAAGTCTTCAAAAAAAAAAAAAAAAAAAAAAAAATTGTTTCAATTTCCGCCAGCAGTTACCTCATCTGAAATTGGAAAGAAAAAAAAAAGGGGGTGGGGGGGGGGGGGGGGGGGGGGGGGGGGTTTGGGGGGCACCTCGTACTGATCAGTTTTTAATTCATTCATAGTCCACGTCGATGTCAGAGTTGACCAATCAAACGTGTTGTGCCAATTAGTGGCGGCGGAGCCCGTTAGTGACATCATTCACACTCGCCTGGCGCACACTGCACGGTAAACACATTACAGAGCAGGCTCAGCATGTACGCCCTCTGCGCCGTTTTCTCCGCAGTTTGTCATCGTTATCAACCCTGCTCTTCCCTGTCGCACTCTCTAGCACGTGAAAAGGAAACCCACAAGAAACTGCGCTCATCCCCCATCCCACCCCCGACCTCTTACGTGCCTTGCACACAGCTCAGGTAAGCAAGCAGATGTGGGATGCACATAGTCATTATCTGACCCGCCACAGAGAGAGAGAGAGAGAGAGAGAGAGAGAGAGAGAGAGAGAGAGAGAGAGAGAGAGAGAGAGAGAGAGAGAGAGACGGAGGCAGAGACGGAGACAGAAAGAGAGAAAGAGAAAGAAGAGGGATAGGACTGAGGGAGGTAGGGAGGGACAGAGAGGCACAGAGCGGAAGAGGGCGAGGGTGGAGGGAGATAAGGGAGGAACTGGAAAGAGAAAGGGTAAATATGAGGGAGGCTGGGAAGGAGAATGAGACAAGGGGAGAGAGAGAGAGAGAGAGAGAGAGAGAGAGAGAGAGAGAGAGAGACACTCACTGTGTGTGTCCCAGGCAGAAGGCGTGGATGTTGTAGCCGTTAGGGAAACGACTGATACGGATCTTCTCGTCGCGATCACAGGTCACCACATACCTGTCCTCTTCTGCCAGGACCTGACAACACACCCAACACAGCCCTCACTATGGCTCCTGACACAGGTCACCACGTACCTGTCCTGTTCCGTCAGGACCTGACAACACACCCAACACAGCCCCCACCGAGCTACCTGACACAGGTCACCACGTACCTGCCCTGTTCCGTCAGGACCTGACAACACACCCAACGCAGCCCCCACCGAGCTACCTGACACAGGTCACCACGTACCTGCCCTGTTCCGTCAGGACCTGACAACACACCCAACACAGCCCTCACCGAGCCACCTGACACAGGTCACCTGGTGCCTATGCTGTACCTGACAACACCATACACAGTCCTCTCGAACCACGACCACCACCACCATACCATTACTCTGTCACCTATCCCGGAGTCTTAAAGACCGTTGGGGCGCCACCGAGGACTTGGCTTCCAACTTCCTCCACGTTACTTTTAAAGTCAACATTGCCCACGCTAACCATTCAGCTGCTCACTCACGGTGAAGTCTGGCATAGCAGACTTACCACTTACCACATATACCGCCAGAATCACCAACTATCAGTCAAGCCAGCTGATGCGAACTCTTACCATTCAATCACTAATTACTTATTCACGGTCACGTCAATCACTTTGTAAATATACCACGCCGGTCACCAGTATCGCTTCAATTCCGAGTCAATAATTAACACACACACACACAGTATCATGTCAACCATCACACACAGTCACTTCGATCATCGCAAACACTTCCATGTCAATCACCACGATCACTCTCACAATCGAATCAGTCATTGTAGATACCACGTCATCCATCACAATCTCACCGATCACAGTCCAGTCAACAATTACAGACACTCTCCTTTGTCAATCACTACAATCACTCTCTCACCCTCAAGCCCATCATCGCAGACACTCACCATGTTAATCACTACTACGATAACGCACAATGTCCTACTACGATAATGCACAATATCCAATCTATCATCACAAACAGCTTTCATGTCAGTCGCCACAATCACGCACTCACTGTCGAGTCCTTCATTCCACACAATTATCACTTCACTTACAACAATCATGTACTCATTGTCAGGACCATTACTGCAAACACTTTGCATGTCAATCACCACTATCACAAAGTCGAATTGATCATTACAGACACTTACCCCGTCCATCCCTACAATCTCTCACAGTCAAGACAATCATTGCAGACATCACCATGTAAAATCACCATAATTACTCACAGACGAGTCAATCATTGTAGACACTTATCATGTAAAATTACCATAATTACTTAAAGACGAGTCAATCATTGTAGACACCTTATCATGTAAAATCACCATAATTACTCACAGATAAGTCAATCATTGTAGTAACTTATCATGTAAAATCACCATAATTACTCACAGACGAGTCAATCATTGCAGACACTTATCATGTAAAATCACCATAATTACTCACAGACGAGTCCATAATTGTAGACAAATATCATGTAAATCACTATAATTACTCACAGACGAGTCAATCATTTGTAGACACTTATCATGTAAAAACACACCATAGTTACTCAAAGACGAGTCAATCACTGTAGACGCTTACCATGTCAATCATTACAATTACAGTTGAGTCGATCATTGCAGACACGTATTACGTCAATCATCACAATAATTCACGATCACGTCTATACCGCAAAACTCTTATCTCTCAACCACCATCATCACTCACTCAGAGTCAACTCGATCATCGCAGACACGTGTAACTTCAATAATCGCACACACCCACTCATATTCAAGTAGATCACTGCCGATTCCTATCACACCAATCACCACATTAATCTACGGACAATCGTTGCGCTTGCAGACATTCAACACGCTGTCACGCGCAAGACGCCGTTGCGTTTTTGTGTTGTTGAGGCGTGTAGCCGTTGTAATTTCTGGCTTGCGTGCTAAGGGAGGTAAATCCAGGCGAGGTCTGTGGGTGCGATGCTCACGTGTGTGTGTGATCATGTTTCACCTTGAGGGTCAGCTTGTGTTGTTATTGTCTATTGGTTGAGGGAAGTTGGTGAGCTGTGGTCAGTTTGTCGACTGGGATGCTAGCTTGGCTTCTCTCATCAGTTCCGACTCCTGGAACCGTCCACGAAGGGTCGGCGGTTGCAGTATGGTGTCCGACACTCTTGCTACCTCGCTTGGTAGGGGGTCACGGTGAGCTCTCGGTCGACTGTGTGTTGGCTTGGCTTCCGAGCGTTTGTTTCTATGTTTCGGTGTGCCGTCTGCAGTTTTACGTTGAGCAGTGGTGCAGAGGCGTCCACTGGTACACTGCAGCGCGGGTGTTCTGTCCTGTCCTGGGTGTCGACCGTCCTGTGAGGGAGACGGAGGTCTTCAAGGTCGGGTCCGGCTTCCAGGCGCCGGTGTGCTGTTTTTTCTGATCTAGGTGAGGTTATATGGGATGTGAGGAGTGGAAGGTGGTAACGATCGTGACCATGTAAATGTATAGACTGGGGGAAGTTGTGCCGTTAATTGGTGGTTATGTATTTAAGGTGAAGCTATGGCGTTGTTTGGTCACATTTGTGAAGGTGCAAACCATAATATCTCGGGTGTGGCGCTTATTGTGGTTACTCCGTGATGGAGGAAAGATGGGGTGAAGTGGTATTGTTTGTGCGGCGTCGTATATGTCGTGCGAGTGGTTAAACGCCACATGTGCTTGGTAAGGCCGCCTGAATCGTGACAGTAAGAAAAGCAGGTCACGTGACTAAAAATATACTTCTGTACATTCGTTATTTGGAGCAGACGCGTTAAACGTACGTGTAGGCTGTTGTGAAGTTCACTCATATAAGGTGTAGGGAATAGGGTGATGTAGAGAATGGAGAGGATGGTAGTCCTAGTTGGCTTGCTACGGTAATCAAATAAAAGGGATAGGTAAAGGGAGGGGGTTGGTATGATGAGGGGGGGGGTAACTTATGGATACTATAGTAGCGTATACAATAGTTAGGTTAAGGTTGGGTATTATAGAGGGGGTAGCTTAAGGGTATCTTTGGGTTAAGAATAATACTTATCATAAAGTGAGTGCAGGGATGTTAATTGTTATATATATAAATAGGCTTCCATGATGTTGTGCTATGACATGTGATATGCTATCCCATGTTGGGTTGTGGGGAAATGTTTATGCGGTCATGTTTTTTCTCTTACATTTTTTTTTTGTTTTGTGTTAACAAGACTGATTTAACGTCGATGGGGATGTAATTTAACACTGAAAGTATTACCACAAGCATTTGTCAATATGGCTTTAAAAATGGAGATTTGAGGTCGATGCGGGTTTGCCTGTTCCAGTTCAGTACCAAACATAGAGGGAATACTGTCGACTGTTCCGTTGTTCTGTTAATGGTTTAGTAATGATAGAATTGTATGTGAACAAGAGCTACAGTATGCTGTTAAGACCTTGTGCTGTTAATGTCCGACTGGTCAGTTTTATTACTTTGCTGGTGACAATACTGGTTTTTGATTAGTGCGCCACTGGTGTGAGTACGGTCCACCTTTATAGTCGCGTTGTATGAGGTAGGGGGTACATATTATGGAGAAATACAAACTCAGCCCCAAGTGCAAATGAACTCTGGTGATTTAAAACAACAAACAACAACAAAAAAAAAAAAAATGGTGTCTGGACCGATAACATTTACGACTGCTAGTCAAAAACTCGGGTAGGAACAGCAGTGGGCTGGGTTAAGTGGCGTTAAACCATATATCGGTACCGTGTAGTCATAAGGACGTTTTGAAACTGTAGGTGCTGACAACCGCCCTGGCTTCCGCCTTTGGCTACCGCCTTTGACTCCCGCCTGGGCTGTCATTCCTGGTTTTCGCCTGGATCTACCCTGGCAGCTGTCCTGTCATCCGCTGTGATGTCTGCTCTGATGGTCGCCTGACTTCCGCCTTGGCTTGGCTCTGATGCGCCCACCACCCGTACCAGTCCGAGGTGGAACCGACCTTGGGTGGGCGCTAAGTGAGGCCGCGAGGGGTGTGGGTGTGGTGTCACCTGCCGCCTGCGTCTGCCAGAGAGTCCTACGTGCGTGACCTGTCCAGGTCACGTGTGTCCTCACCGCCAGCTTCCAGTCTGCGACTCTGTGACTGCAGGTTGTTTCCACTGTGGTCCTCAGGTGTCACACGTAGGGTGTGATAGTTACACTACTGCAGACACACACTTTGTGATAAGTTGTGCACTCTACACTATTCATCGGTTGGTGATCTTCAATCATCTTCAGTCTCTGCTGTTATTAGTCTTCAGTCTTCATCATCTAGTAAGCTTCAGTCGTCGTCATCGTCTGGGTCTCGACAGTAGCGCCTCACTCTGTCGTCCTTCTTCATCCCCGTCTGATTAGCCGGTGATGATGTTGTGGCTACTGATGGTTGCGGAGACTTGCTAGGGTGAAGCCGCCGTTAATGGTGTTGGCGGATGTGTGTGTGGGCGGGTGTGTGCGAATGTGTGAGTTGGGAAAACTGACAAGTATATGTGTGTTTTTCTGTGTAATTTGATTATTTGAGGGAAGAGAGTGGTGGGTGTTTTGGTAAATAAGTGCTCCTGGGTGAGCAAATTGCCAGCGGAGGTTGGTCAGGTTGTCTTGAGCGGCTGGGTATCACATGGGCACCAAGGGTTCCGTGGCGCTGTCTAATTGCCTGGCAGTCCAGCCCCTGGTTACCATGTGATTCCGCCAGTGGTATCCCTTGTCTAGGGTTGGACTCTGGGTGGGTTGGAATCCCTTGAGATTCCCAGCAACAGGAGGGCAAGTTGCTATTGGTTGGGTGTTTGTATGCACCAGAGTTGGGTCTGTGCTTGACCGCTGCGCACTTGGGTGCTGTGGCGAAGGAATTTGCTGGGGTTTATATGCCTGTCTTTTGAGTGCTCATGGGTTGTAATGTGGAAGTTAAGGTATATGTGCTGATGCGTGATTGTGAATGATTGTGGGAGTGATTGTAAATAAAATTGGCTGTTTGTGCACCTGTATTCGTTTGTTTGTGTTTGTTTTGTAGTGCGTGTTGGTATCAGTTAGTGGGAGGGAGGATTTAAATAGGGAAACCCATTACATCCCCAGGGTGTTCCCTGTCACCGTCTTATACGTTGTGGCACACGCCAATCACAACAATCGCTCACTCAAAGTCATGCCCAACGCTGCAGACTCTTAACACTTCAATCATCACATTCACTCATTTTACGCAGTCACTGCCGCGCTTACCCCGCCAGTCAACACATTCACAGTGACGTTAACAATTCCGGGAACTTACCATGTCAGTCACCACAATCAATCTCTCACTCGCTCACAGCCAAACCAATCCTTGCTGACACCATGTCAATCACACACTCACTCACTCATGGTCAAGCCAAGCGTGGCACAAAATTACAACGTCAGACACAAACATTCACTTACTCACAGTCATGCCAATCGTTACAGACACGTACGACGTCAATGACACAATCATTCAAAGTCGAATCAACCATTGCAACACACTTACCAGGCCAATCCCACACTCACCCTCAGTCAAGTCAATCGTCACAGACACTCACAGCGTCAATTACACACTCACTCATTCACCTACAGCCAAGTCTATAGTTGTAGATTCACACCACATCAATCACTTACGTGCTCAAAGCAAAATTAATCGTTGCAGACACTTGTCCATGCCAGTCACACAATCATTCACTCAGTCGTAGGCAAACAAATTGTTGCAGGCACTAACCACGCCAATGACACTTATCTCTCATAGTCGAGCTAATCGTTGCAGGCACTTACAACATCAATCACACCATCATTCACTCGCTCACACACAAACTGATCGCTGCATATACTTACCAACGTCAATCACACATTGACTCCTTTACTTACAGTCATGCCAACCACTGCGGATACTTTTGACGTCAACTACCAACAACCGTTTACCCACAGTCGATTAAACCATCACACACGCACACTTAACACGTCAGTCACAACACTCACAGTCAAGCCCATCGTTGCAGACACTCGCCACGTTAATCACAACACTCATCGTTGCAGACACTCATCATGTCAGTCACAGCACTCATCACAGTCAGGTCAATCGTTGCAGACACTCACCACGTCAGTCACAATACTCATCGTTGCAGA